>OU452225.1:5128851-5376351 GCA_911728455.2 Marthasterias glacialis | reverse complement strand
GGAGTTCTAATGTGTGAGCTTCTTAAAGAGTTGATATATACAAATAAAATGCAGATCATTACAAATCCATGGAAAGTAAAAAATAAAAATGGTTACGACATTCAGCCACAAATCGGTAAAACTCTTACAGCGTCTGTGTTTTTTAATTAAACAGTGAGGAACACAAACTACATACACTTCCGAACTCTAAAACTATATAGGCACGATCTCCTTTCTGAATATTTGAAAACTCATTGGATTATGGCAAATTAAAACTACATTAAGGAACTAAGAAGATGTTAACCAATTTGCGGTTTCGACTTCTCTACTTCCGTTATCGGAAGTTCATACTTTTGGGGAAAGGTTGATGGTTCGAGTTGCACCAAGTCCCATGTTGCTCCTTACGACTTGAAAACACCCGGTTAGTTGTCATCAAACTCCGGCTGTATGTTCACATACAGGTACTTCTCTGAACTCGGTAACAGACGCATGTATGTCTGTAAAAGGAACATACAGAATATATATATTCTGGATAAACCAAGAAAGTAAAGTATGAGATACAAAACACTCACTCACAGACGCCTAAAAAGTAGAATGCCCACAACCTGGAAGTCATAACACATGTTTAATCGCGGACAGAGAATTTGAAATCGTTGTACCAACTTCTTATTATTTTGTTTAAATAATAGTATCATTATCAATGCACTCTGCTTTTAACAAGTATTTGACCCTGCACGAAATGTTGGCATGGCTGATTGTTTGGAATAAGTTTCTTAAAAGAGGTGAACATTGTATAATAGTAATAATAATCCGACTTCTATCTTGTGACATAAAACATTCAGTTACCACATCTAGATTTACCTGATCAGTGTTGCCGTCTGCCATGGTTTCAAGGATAGACACAAGTTTCTTGAAGGATGGTCGATCATTTGGATCCTCCTGCCAGCATTGGAGCATTACATCATAGCTGTATAAAACAGATCTTAATAATGTTTAAATGTGCCTAATATATGAATTATTAATACATACTTGTCTATGTAAAACAAATAATGATTTTGTAATTCATTCATCGTGACTGGATCATTCCACTTTTCAACATTTTCGCCATCACTGATAGACATTCATTGTGTGTATACTAATCAGTAATACTGCGAAGGAAATGCACAATTCTCTTACATTTTGTCATCCGAGTTGTTTGGTTTGGGCATACGGTATCCATTCTCCAGCCTCGATGTCAGGAACTGAGTCTTGATACCAGGGTAAGGTGTCCCACCTGTGTACACACATCATCACAATGTTTCAAATCTTCAATTGGTTAGTCGGACATGTTATTACAAAAAAATAAATAAATAAATAAAAAAAAAATAAAAAAAATAATATAAACAATTCTTACCGAGTGTGGCTATTTCCCACAGCAGGATTCCAAACGACCACCTGTATATTAAAAAAATAATAATAATAACAATAATAACACAGCGACAACGACGTCTTAATTATTTAACCAGCCGTTTCAAAACAGTTAGTATCGCGGTGGCCAGTGTCATACAAAGGCCCGGGCCAAAGGAAAGGGCCGTTATCGCACGGCCCTGACACTGCACGTAACGTTTTAAACGGCCAATGTAACATATGAATTGGATTTCATTTTCCAGTTTAGAAAATTAATATGCACTAATTATCCTATGAATGAAAGTTTAAGTTTGCTACAATTTTATAGAGGGATTATATCACAATATAAATAAAACAAAATCGGGGGTGAAAACCACGCTCCTAAAATGGTATATATGAACATAGGTACCCCGGTCGTTGTGCGGCGCTCGATACGTGTGGATGATGCAACCTCACGTGTAGTTTTGGTGCAAGACGTTCCAGTTTATAGTCCAAGACCCATACGAGTCCACCCCGGCCCATTCAGAATTGCCGCCAATAGAGGGCACTATCACTTCACGACCCGCTATCACACACGAACCGCTATCGTGATGGGGGGATTGTGGACTTTTATGGGTCGTGGACTACAAAACAGGAACGTCTTAAACCAAGACTACCTCATGTGACTCTGTGCGCTTTGTTGCTTAGGACAAATACCTTGATATTTGGCTTTTGTTGTAATGGAAAATACAAACGAGGTGCAGTATTGCTGCTGGTTGCAGCACTGCTAAAGGTGATGATTCAGTCTGCACAGATTCCAATGGGCTCGAGCCTTTGGAGACGCTGGTGGTAGCAGACACAAAGGTCCTTTTTTTTTTTACAGTTCTGATCGTACGTGCAGATGCTCAGTATTGCGGCCGTAGTTGTGATCATGCGTACTGTAACGAAATGGTACCCCGTAATTGGCTCCCGCTGGCGTTAGGCACCTCTTAGCAGCAGGGCATGTGCAGTGGGAAATTGGGGGGATTGCGTGCTCGTCGGGGACGAGGCGTGGTATTTCGGTTGGAGAGCGGCGAGAGATACGGTTAGTAGAGTGGAAGGCGAGACGGTTGTGTTGGATTGGAGCGAGTGTTACTGGGAGTTGGGGCTCCGATTAGCGGCAAAGAGGTATAGTAACTTATGCTGTGCTTGGACTGCGTGGGCCACTCTTGTAGTAGTTAATTGAGCATTCTAACTGTGGATTTAGACTTCTTAACAATTATTTTGTGCACTGCATTCAATCGTACAATTTAACGGGAGTCAACAGGGATGTTTGTTACATGCAGGGATATTTATTTACCTTAAGTGAGATTCGTTTACCTTAAGTGGTGATTACTTACCTTCAGTGACCCTTATTTGCCTCAAGTGACCATATTTTGCCTAAAGGAATGGGAATTCGCCTTCTACTACTTGCAACCAGTAATAATTGTATTTAATCAATTATAAATAATAAAAGGATCAGCCTAGCACTCAGGAAATTGTCTCTTCCTTTGCTCTTTGGAGTCAGTCTGCCAATAGGGTCCTAGAGCCCCTCCCCTATTTTATCACATGCGGCGACATATGGTCTCCAAACGACCTCACCCCTTAGTACCAGCTAGACTACCGCTCGCCTGTGCTGGTGTGACCCGGATTGTAGGGCCTACCTGGACGGGATTTGCAACAGTACTATTGGTGAGAATAGACTGGTTCCCGGTCCCTACATCGTTTTCGCTCTGAATGAATATAGAGACCGGTAGCGGGTACTGAAAATTAGCATATACCTGGCAGATTTCTGGCAGGTATATGCTAATTAGAACTAGCATATGTCTACACATTCCCATAATGCAATGCGGCCTTACACAAAACGTGATGGACGCAGTATCTCCCATCGTGCAGACCATGGAGGTAAAAATTACGCCAGTTAAGATGTTCTTCTAAAGTTAGCTTGAATTTTGATGTTGAAGGTTGGTTCACTTTATGTCCGGGTGAAGGGTTATGAGGCACACGTGTCCTAGTGTCAAACAACAACATGCATACGTCACGAGCATAGCCAACGTCATCTCTAAAATTATTATTGCGCCCGCGCAATCGAGGGCCTATCAAAAGCGCCATGTCGGTAGTAGCTACCAGTCCCTATATACATGTACAGACAGAAGAGAACGATATAGGGACCGGGAACCAGTCCATGGTGAGAACTGTGAAAAAGGACCGTCCAAAAGTCTCCCATTAGATCCAGATACCGACGAATTTGGATGTGCATTGTCAATTGGTGCCTATAGGTGTACGTCCCGAAAGCGCGCAACCAGACGACAAAGAAATGGATACAACAAAAGACAGTAAGTATTGTGTTTTATTAATATCAAACCATTATAATCCCCAAAAATGTAATGTACAAAAATAAGAACGTTAATGTAAGGTTCTCTTACACGTCACTCTTTGAGGTGTACGTCTGGTGTGTCAGCGATTCCAGAGATAGCCAGCGAGTAGGGACACGAGCCTGAAAGCAAAATAAACGGTTTCAAGCGTTCAGAAAACCCTTACACAAAATAATGAAAATCATAAGTGTTTATTTCGTCGTTATTGTGTTTGTCCTGTGTCCCTTCGTGTGCGTAAACTGAATTATTTTGTGTCATCAAAGATTCTTACAAAGTTAATTCATATAACTGGTATTAAAACAAACGTGTGATTTGGTGGTTCCCGCGCTAAAGATCTGGTATAGTTGAAAATATCTTTAATAGTGGAGATACCTTGGATGTCTGCACGTAAACGTCTTCTCCGCGTGACAAACCAAAGTCAGAAACCTTGGCAACCAGATCACCGTCGAGGAGAATGTTTCTTGCTGCCAAATCACGATGTATCACCTGCAAAGAATACGTCTATACTGTTTTCATTTGAAGGTATATAAACAATCTTAATTGTGGTGTATTTTGTTCCGTTCATATTGATAGTACAATGTTTGAAATGTAAATGGATAAAACTTTAATTGATAAACTGTAGGATGAGTTGTACTACAGTAACATTTCTTTAACAGTAACAGTAAAATTAAGGGTTTAATTTGTTTGTAAATGACGTTTGACACACATTGAATGTTTCATTATAGTAGGGCGTGTTTGTAGGAAGATAAGCGACCCAAGTTATTCAGTTTTGTACCTAGCAGATTACAATATTAGCCAATATTAGGTAGAACTTCATATTAACGTTAAACCTGTTCGTGTATCACATCAGATTGTTAAAAACTGTCTTTCTCATAGTCAAGTGACTCTCTTGATGTGATTTCGGCCGTGCGTAGAGAAATGTTTAAACAGCCATAGTCCTTACTTTTGTGAAACATAAAAATGATACTTGCCCCAGAAGCAGCGAGGTGTTGCATTCCTCTAGCCACATCCAGAGCAAACTGGAGCAGCTTCTGAGATGACAGCGATGATTTACTATCATCATCCATGGATCGAGCCTTCCTCAGGAAGCAGCGCAGGTCACCATTAGGTAAGTACTCCGAAGCTACATACAGTATACCTTCAACAAAGATTAGACCAAAATGTAACTCAAGTAAGGTTTTCTTGCTAAAGAAACAATGCAATGCATCTAACCTTCCAGATTTCTCAAAATGAACAAAAGAAGAAACATCCATTGAAAATGAATCACTTACCTTCGTGTTGGCAAGCACCTAGAATCCTGACGAGATTAGGATGACTTCCATGAAGAGTCATAGTTTTGAATTCTTTTAAGAAATTCTCTCTGTCAGCTGGGGATGCATTTTCTATAATAATGAAACAGTATTACTAAAATTATGAAAAGGTAGTCAACATAAAAAAAGCTTCTCCGTTTGATCATCTTCGTTTGTAACCTGTCTTTGCCCTGAAAAACGTCCACTCAATTTCTCAACCTGTGGTACAACAATAAACGAATATCCCCTTTACATGGACCACAGGGTTTGATGTATTCTAATGTTATTTGTTTATTTTATTTATTTTACCATAACACTAGTAGGGTAGGCAATTATGAGAAGAGATTCAGAATTAAGCACGAAAATGATAGCCAATCAAGAAAAAAACGGACAAAGGGATTGGCGATGAGCAATCAGAGTTAAACAGTTTGGACAAAGGGATGGCCAATGTTGGAAAGTACAAAAGGGGATTACTGAACCGAACAATAGGGCAGGCTGCAGGGATGATAATGCGGTAGTTAACAGTATTAACTACTCAGATAAAGGAGTACAGTTAGCAATGGGACATGTTCTCTAAATATAGAGGTTATTTGAGACGCAATTTCAATATTGTGAACATCAAAACATGGATAATAAACACCAGGTTTATGGAATCCATAACGACTGATAAAATATAATTCTTTATATTCAGTATAATCGAACAACATACTGCAGTTTGAAGTAACCTTTGTTTATTGACATCTACCTATAGGTTTTGAGGCATTGCATGGTGAGGTATCAATGTATATTTGGTTTGCGGTAACACCGTGTGACTATTTCTACTTTGCTATACAGTAGATTGTTCTTGCGAGAACTTGTCCTGTTATTATTCTACTACCGCGGAGTAGTTTTCGGAATTCGGGGGGACAACTTAGTTCTGAAAAGAACTGTCCTGCTTATTAAGTACTAACCTGGGGAGGTAGGAAATCGGCCGGGACTACTACTCTCTCAGTGGATTGAGGGGACTTCCCTGATAACTGCATTGCTGCGGAGTGATGTCATAAATTGACATCTACCTATTTACTCTACCGAATGAGTTGAAATTCATTTCAAACCAGCTGTGTTTCTTCTTCATGAATATTGTCACCTGAAATAAAACTATGACATACCTTTGAGCCTTTTGATCGCAGCCTTACGCAGTTCTCCTTCTACTGTCACTCCACCATACCGCACTTCACCAAAGTGTCCGTTCCCAAGTACTTTATTTCCCACCATCAAGTCGTCCCACAAGATGCTCCATGGATGAGCCCATGTAGGCAAACCAACATCTTCATATGTGGGCATTTGTTCCGGTGATGGGTGGGGTGATGAGCCAGAACCTACTGGTTCGTAGACTGACTCTTGTGCCAGACGGACCCGGTTTG
Source organism: Marthasterias glacialis (assembly GCA_911728455.2). Taxonomy (NCBI): domain Eukaryota; kingdom Metazoa; phylum Echinodermata; class Asteroidea; order Forcipulatida; family Asteriidae; genus Marthasterias; species Marthasterias glacialis. The sequence goes on along the minus strand of OU452225.1, from coordinate 5,369,922 downwards.
GGTCTGTTGAACTGGTGGCTTTCTCCTCTCGTGGTAGCTCATTTTCATATAAAGAAACCTGATGTGAATCAGTTTACATCATATGTAAAAAGAAAAAGAAAGAAAACATAAAGTACAGAAAGATAATTGAAAATACTCAAATTACTGACAACGCTAACAGAAATTGTTTCAATACAGGCAGAGATGATTATAAAGCGTTTTCATCTTATGAAGGATGACGGAGGATAGTGAAGATATAGCCGTGTGTTTAGTTGCAGCGTTTTGATTATAGCGTGCACAAGTCGTCCAAGAGAAGGGAAGTTAAAAACAATAATGCAAAATGGTTCAATTGTATTCCTCTTCTAACTGCTTGGTGACTTACAGCTAACATTGTGTTCAGGGGGCGTTAACAAACTCACATCAACGGAAATAATCTTTGTTTTTTAACTGTAACTTCAAATTACGACTCACAAGTTCATGTCCATCATTGAGCCCTTGATGTTTCAGAGGTTGCCGTCTTGTTCTTTTGCGACGTCTTTGCAAGTAAAACAAAACTACTACCATCACAGCAGCACCGGCCAAACTGATGACGATTATCAGAAGAATGTTCGGTCTAGTGGACGGAACTTGAGGCATTTTTGTTGCTACACAAAAAGAGGTGCAATAAAATATAATAAAGTGTACATTTAGCTGACCAACAGTTAAATTTTTGGTCTTACAGTACCGGTACAGAATGTACACAAAGAACTGAAATTTTCATAAATTCTGATTTAAAACTACGTCAAAATATGTTCGTCTAAATGAAATAGCATGTCACCCCCGTAGCTTATGAATAATTTCGGGGGAACGAAGTAATAATTTGTGGGAACGAATTAATATTTCGAGGGAATGAAATAACTCTCAACTTGATTTTCAACCGTCCAATTTTTGTCCACCTGTTCCATTAGGGGCTCCGTACACACAAACCCTTGTGTGATTTGATTTTTCTCTTTACAATAAACACAGAATAGACTCAATTCCTCGTCCACCCCACACCCTGAAAAATCTTCAAAACAACTTCTAAACTTGTCCGCCCTGACACAACCTTTTTCGTTTACACAAATGACCGGTTTGGAAACATGGTTTGAGAGTGGACAGTCGATATTAGCTCCCCGAGGTTGACAAACTAGTTGACGACCTAGTTGATTAACTTGTATGTCAACTTCCAACATTCAAAATCACACTAGCGCCTGGGACGCACGCGTATTTACCCTGCGCGCGAATACTAGCGCGCACTTGGTAAACAGCAAAAACAAAAGTATCTGACACGTAATGATGAATGCACCAGAGAGAATTCGGCTCTCGATCAAGAATATTTTACAGGTGTAGTAACATCAACTATCCACCCTCAAACCATGTTATTATTTGCCTACCTCCAACCACCAACGGTTCGGAATTCCATACTACATTTGCCATCTGTGTGAAGTTGAAAGAATTTACGGAAAAATATATAAACAATACACGACTTAAAATTCAGCGGTGATTCAATTGTCCAATATTGATGAAGTCTTTATTGAATATATACACATCGATAAATCCATTTTTAAATCCAACTTTATTAAAACTAACTTCTTGACTCATGCTTTTTCTTTGGTCAAAAATTTGAGTTAACCGATTTAACAGGTTATAAGTGAACCGCCAAGCACGACCGCCTCACTTCTAAACAAGAAAAAAAAAAACTTGTCCGCCATGACACAACCTTTTTCGTTTACACAAATGAAAATGGTATATAACGGTATCGTGATAGAGGCAGTGACCTCCTAACTTTAAAGCTACGATGGCCATCATGATACGTGACCACCTCGTTTATAAGCTACATTGACCATCACACTAGGGTGACTTAAATTCGTTTTTATATATTAACTTGATTACCGTTTTATTTATTCTGCTGACGGCACCGACGTAGATATCATACACAGCGCCCTCTTGCAGAGGTGGGTTCCAGTAACTCCCGTATGTTTTGTTGTCACCCACGACAAACTTTCCTGGGAGTCTTCCCGATAGTTCAGCAGCAACGTAAGCAGATGGATTCTCGGCATGACGCTGAAATTCAGGCACAGCTCGTTTGGATATCTTGTTTGTAGAGGCCACATCGTCCTCGACATTCCTTCTTACACCAATCTGGTAATGGCTTTAAAAATGTTAAGTAAATATTGATCGTTATCTTATTTTTCTTTAATTAATGAACGTACATAATCTAATTTTCATTTCTGTTTTTCTTCAAGGAGATGACAACGAAGGAAAATGAAGTAAACACGACGTTCAATAGTGATAACCAATATTGTGCTAGCATACCGGTGCAAGAATAGTGTAATCTTATTTGGAATGTTCTACCATATGAGATTTGTGGAGAATATGTGTATGCAATAAATATGTAGGAGTTTTTTGTAATGGCTGTTAATAATAATAATAATACGTAGTTCTTATGTAGCGCTTTATAACAACCGGAGGCGTCTTTAATAAAGTGCTTATCACTTGTCCTACAGGTATGTGGAGCTATATTGGGAATTTAATACCTATTTACTTACTTAGCACCATGTAACGGTTCACAAGGCACTCTGGCGCAATCTGCGGTCAACCATACCAGAAAACACCCCGGGACCAACCCTTCCCTTAACGATAAGTGTACTGGGATATCTTACGTGCATTACACACAACACATGCGACCTACAGCTTTACATCCCATCCAAAGGACAAATCTATAATGGTTAAGTGTCTTGCTTATTATGGACACAAGTGTCACGACCTGGACTCGAACCCTCACTCCGCTGGTAAGAAACACCAAAGTTTGAGTCTAGTGTGCTTGACCGCTCGGCCACGACACGTCGATTATTGTTTTCGTGTGGTAGCTTTTTTTTCACCAGGAGTCGTATTCAGAAAATGTTATCCTATTGCTAATGAAGCTTTCTTAACACATCTCACCTGATGTATTTGGACGTACTCTTGCTGACCAGACCGATTGCTATCGACGAGACGGTTGGCTCCGTCCCTACGAGAGTTGGCTTTTCTGGTGCAGTAAAATCTGGGAGTTATCAAATGAGAAATACGTTAAGTTTTAACTGACGCAAACGCAAACGAGAAACAGGGATTGGTTGACTTACTCTTTGCCAAACTCAGGAACATTCCCCCGTAACCCAGTGGGTTGGGGAAAAATAAAAAAATGTGGTGAGTTAAAGACTTGGACAAGTTTAACTTCGCCCTCTAGAGACTCATCTGTACTATGATTTTGTCTTCGAAATCTGAAAGAATGTCACTGAACTGACGCTCTATTTGGCTGAATTAATGTCACTGTGCTCTGAAGAATAGCTTTTTAAGTGTGGCGGAATTTCGACTTTCCTTGAGAGTCGGGGAGTCGTCTGGCCCCGGGGTCGTCTGTCCCCCCTCTGGTTCGTCGAAGATAGCGCTGCCACCAGGCGGAAAATTTATAGGCCTAAACCTCCGGAGTTCCGCCTCACCGGTTTAGTATTTCTTATTGGTAGACGAGGGTCCGCTGCCAAAATATATGACCAATTAAAGGAACAGTCTCCTAATAACTAACTAGTCTAGCGACAAATTAGTTCAGACAATGGATACATAGGATCTTGATTCAACACAAGATAACAAAGTTTTATTCAAGCAAAAGACATCTGAAGAACTGTATATAATATTTACAATTAAACAGTCTATTAATTACTAAGTCTGCTGGAGATGAGATGAATTTTACTCTGCTATTCTAATTAATGTAACCAGCCTCCGTAATAAACCTTAAAATAAATTAGTGTTATCCGGCTCCAACCTGCGATACCCACTCCACGCATAAATAAGTGATACTAGGCTCCAACCTACAATACTCACTTTAACTATTAAAAACTTGAGTGATATAAGGCTCCAACCTTCAATATCCACTCACTCTTAAATACACATTAAAATATCCCAAGTCCTTCGTCAAGGGCTTGGATATAGACTGGAAATATAAATTAGTTCCAAGATATCTTCACTCTTGAATAGGTAAAATATTATCTGACTCCTGGATCCAAAACTCCATATTCGACTATTATTAATCTCTAAAAATTCTATGGCTCCTCTGGAGTGAGTTACAGCTCCTCAGCTCCTCGGATATAAATAGGGCCCTACAGCGCCTAAATGATTATTAGGAGGGCTCCTCAGCTCCTCCTACAGCTATTCAGTATTATCAGTAATGCATCGGGGAGCACATCAGCTCCTCCAAAACATCTCAGCAATCATCAATTAATTGCAGCAAATATTCACTAAAATTAATCCTCCAAATTAATTATTCACAAGTTTAATCAACGTACCTCCGAATTAAGTTCTACTCCTTAAGTTTCCTCCTCCAGTCCAAAGATCCCAGATGCAATTATTCAGAGCTCAACAATACAAACAATAAGCCAACCAGGTCAATATCAAGGTGAAGAGTGTAGAGTGCAAGTCCGATTATAATCGAAATCTGCCCCTTTGTATAGTCTTTGAACTGCGCGCCATACGCACAGAAAGTATTCACGCTTATCAATTAGACCACGCCCACAAACTTTTATGTGAGTGAAATTTGTGAACACAATTTACTTACATTGCAGTAATAAAATGGCTCAGAATCACATCTTTGGACAGTTTGCTTCTGAATAAAAGAGTTGGAATATTCTTTGATAATTAACATTTCTAATAAGTAAAAGAGTGAATTAATTAAGTAAAACTATCCTCCAAATAATCCCATTAATCGAGTTCCAGAATGAACGTAAACAAACTCATTTTCATTGATAAATAGTTAATGATGTCATCTCATGAATATTAATGATCCTTACTAAACACTGAGCAGACAATAATCTGCAACGTTTTTCTACTTAATTTTACTACCAGAAAAGATTCAGTCAGAGAAATACCTAATATCCAAAAGCTGATACATCATAAAATAATGTAATTTTACACTCACAAATAAAAGTGTTTTCGTGACCAAAAATAAAAATAATGATTTATAAACATTCAACCAATCCCAGCAAAGTTTATATCAACGGAAGACGCCATCTTGGATTCACCCGTCGTGTGTGCATGACATTGACAGCACACACGTGTGTCACATAAACAACAGTAAACATACATGTAAAGAGGATTTATACATCATAAACATGGAAATAAAGACGCTGAAAGTTAGTGAAAGTTATTGGATATGTCTCTGGGAATAATAACAGTTACCAGGAATTATTAGTAAAGGTAAGCCTTAAGAAAATACAGACTTATAGGAGGTATTTTCGCCACATAAGCTTATTGAATTATTGACTTCGGTTGTTTAACTGCTCGACTACGCAACACAATGCTACGTAAGGAAACATTTTCTAAGCAGAATTCAAGGTTCAAGATTCAAATTTACTCAATCGCGTTTTTGTATAAAAACATGGAAATATTTTTGCAAGTGGATTATAAGAAGCATTAATCCAGTGAATTGTAAGAATCATTAATAAACATTCATTTAATTATTAACACAGGATAGAACAAATGAATGATTAATGATAATGATTTATCATATTAATGAGAACAGCTTACGGTTACCTGTTGCCATTTGCGTGTAAACGTCTAATCTTTCCTTTTGTCCCTCGTTGCCGGCATCATTTACTGCCCAAACCCTTGCTTCGTATTTTGTCGAGGGTTCAAGATCAGCAATTACTGCTCTCAGGGAAGACATGTCAACTTTTTCTTGAATTTTAAAGGCCGAGTGGGGGTCAAATTTGAAGCTGGTGTCGTAAGGTCTGGCCATTACACGATACTCAACCTGACGGGTTAAAATAAACACACCATCAAACCGAAAACGGTTTGGATGTAATAAATTGTATATGTTATTTTTAAACGATCAAATCATAACTGCCTTACAAATCAACTTTGCAGTTTTCATCATAAAGGCAAAATGGGCGAAAATAGCGAAAACTGAAAGCAAATAGTCGTACATCCATACAATGCACAAGAGAGAAAAGGGTATTGCAACAATTTATTCAACAACTGAAAGAGCCTTCAGATTGCTGGAAGAAACAAGAGGTTGTCTTCAACACAGAGTTTAATTGCAAAGCCGTAATTGTATTTTAGAATACATTTTCACTGATCAATTTCTCTTTTAAATGGTATCTAGATTGATTGAGAAAAAAAGTTAACTTACATTATACTTGTTGATCCGTCCATTCGGAAATCGCGGCTCATTCCAATGTAGCGTGATACTTGTTTGACCAATATGCCTCACAGTGAGAGAGTCAGGTTTACTTGGCACTTAGGACACAAATACAATTTACAAATTAGGTTGTGCTTGATTCTGTTCGAGATGATAAACAACCTACATTTGGAAGTGCGTGTAATATACATATTTTTTTTTTTTTTATGTTTTAAAGAAAATTCTTCTAATTTTTTTTTCACTAAGTTTGTAATTTTGTAAGTTTGTAGGTCATAGGCCTATCTATTTTGCCCTTGGCAAATCTACAATCGCTCGTAACGATTCGTCACGTTAGTGAATGAATGAAAATAACTTGTTATTTTAACATACCTCCAGATTCGGTAATTGCTTCAGCGACGGCACTCCATGGGCCTCTACCAATTCGTGTCTGTGCTCGTACCTGAAAACAAAATGCAAAGCATTCTTTCATCATTTACTTGAACATATGATTTGTATGTGAAGTGGTGTTGCGGGTGATGAGGCACCATACTTAAACACAAATTTAAGCTTACAGAAACATCACAGAAAAACATATATTACCGATAACGATACATTTCGGATAAGACGTTGAGTCTTTGCAAGACACACGTGAAAGGCAAGTCCAGATTCTTTACAGAAAGTGCAAAGCATTTCCTGTGGGCTTCGATGGAGCCAGTTTGTGTGAAGTGGGCGTGACTTGGAGTGGAATTAGGTCAAACTTACCAAAAAGGATAGAAAACGAGTTATGTCGACATTTGTTTTCAAGTCATTACTTTTATGACGTAATGATCTCTTGGGTCGTACAAAGTATTTTCAGAGTTGATGTCGAAAGGACATTTTTCGGCATCGAGTTTGTCACCACTGACGCTTAGCGTATCAAATGTATACCCAAATGGATGGGGGGGGGGGGGGGTTCTACTCCAAGCTCCAAGAGGTCACTTCACACTCACCTATCGGAGCACTTATAAGATGCTGGCGGCAGCAGACACAACGGACCTTTTCTGAGCATGCGCCCACATGCTCAGTGCTGCGCGCATAGTTCTGAGCATGCATACTACTGGTGAGAACTGTGAAAAGGGACCGTCTTAAAGTCCCCCCATTGTTTCCCAAAGTTATTAACAGCATGTTTTTACCCGAACAGTTTCGCTGTTTTCGCAAACTGAAACTACACTTATTCACACCGTATGATATTGCTGAACATATTCCGACGATTTGTTTTTCTCGTCCCTTTCCCTCACATGAATGCGCGTGCGAGGGACTTTGTGACGTCAAAACATGGGCTTGTGATATTGTCTCTATACTTTGATGAACAGTTAACCTAGCTTTTTGTGTTCCAGTCGAAGATTGAAACTACGTTGTATTACTTTAAATTCAATACCTGAAAAGAATAACTGATCAATCCTTCCAAGTTGTCGATTGTTTGGCATGTTTGGTTTACTTTCATGGTTGTTGAGTTTTCAGATTCTGTCTTCCAGTAACGGATCTCATAACCGATGATGTCACCATGGGGAGGATTGGGAGGAGGCCACAACACGATGATCTGGTCGCTGCTCGTACTGGGAAAGGTGACATTGTTAGGAGCTGGTGGAACTGCGGGAATGCAAACCAATACGTGATTTACTGCTCAACTTACAATCCAGTTACGAGTTTAAACCACATTACGATCGAACCTCATTGATCGTACACAAAAGTACAGGTGTGGCTTGAAAGTGGCTTACAAATAGTATTTAAGCCAATTCAAGTTTTCCACGAGTAAGCTGATCGACGCTCACCAAATAGCTCCTAAATTACTTCTGCTATCTCTGGCAGCCATTAAGCTAAAATCTCCTCAACTTTCATTTGGTTGCGAAGATACGGGTAATCCAAATTTTAAAAAGAGGCATACTGATACTCTTTATTGTTCGTGGGAGAGAACATCTATTGCAACCATTATGAGTTTAATAATCCATTGAGACTAGCATGAGAAAAGTTATAGTTTGTTACCCCGATTTATATAAGATGCAATACCCTGCGGTTGTAAATTTAAGAATCTAACGACGTGAATCTAGTGCTTTATTTGGAATGTCGACCCGCAGATTAATTGTTAAAACAGAAATTATGCCAAGAAGGATTTTATATGAGGAAGGCTGTTATAATTATTGTGTTTCGTCTTTAGAGAAAACATAGACACGGCTCCTTCGATTAAAACGCGAAATCCAAGTAATCAACCTGGAATCCGTCAGTGTTCATCTGATTTGATCAAAGTGTTAATGAGTACAGTACTTACTTCCTTCGAGCGTCCTATTCGTAATTGATGCAAAAGGACCACCACCAAACTGATTCACTGCAGACACCAACAAGTTGTAAGACGTGAACGGTACGAGGTCTGTAAACTCCACAAATGTGCTTGAGGTGTTTTTTGTCGTCATGTTACCGTTTGCAGTATTAATCAGTTTGTATCGGTATGTCGTTATGTTGCCGTTGCGCTGACCGCATTTTGGTTTGTCCCAGGAGAACTTCATGGTATTGTTGGTAACAACTGTAGCCTTCAAGTTAATGGGTGAACCACTTGGTTCTAATACAATACATTCAAATCAAAATATAAAGTAATCGGAGTTTAATTATGGTCTTATCATTTTAACTGTTTGATGATATTGCCTAACATGTTCACGGCTGAGTGGCATCGAGTGCCGAAATTTGGTCCTATGGGCCGACCGTATATATAATTATATCAATCGCGGTCAGGGCATACGTATATTGTACTATTGTGCTTCTTAACGAAGTTAACGGGTACATGTATCGGTAGAGATTGCTATAATAATCGTGCCGACTGTACTACCAGCGCTGCAAATTCATAGAGTTTTGATAGGGATATTTTTTTCTGAATATATAATTTTAATCTTTGCCCGGTTAGCTGAAATGTTTAAATAAAAGTATATTCAGATACTTCGTGGAAAATATGTATTTGGTAATGTCCGTTGTTAAGACAGAAATAAGTCTAACAAACAAGACCTTCGAACTGATAAAAAAATAATAATAATAAATAAATAAATGATTATAGATATAAGTTCCAATGACGAATTACCAAAACTAAGCTCACAAGTTGTAGTTAAAATTTACATTGAAAAAGCTGTGTACTTAAATACAGGTAGTTTTAGTACCCTTATCTGTGAGTACAAACCTGATCCGGAAGTAGTGACCTCAATCGATGCTTTATTCCCTGACCCGACGTCGTTTTCTGCTCTGACGTGAAACCGATAGGTAGAATGCGGGTAGAGCATTTGGAATGTTGTGGGAGACGTTGCACTTTCCATTTGAATATGAATCTTAGTTGATTCGGATGCACCGTGACACTGGTCCCTTCATTTGTGGAACAAACATGATTGAGAAGGTTGTACGTTCTTTTCTTTAACATTTCAAAAATAATTTGATTTTAACGCATTGCAAAGTGCTTTTCCGTTTTTGTAAATGGGAAAATGTACTCACCTCTTTACGAGTTCAGTGTCAATCGTGTAATGATCAACTCGACAATTGTTGTCATTTGGTCTTTGCCACGTTATGTTTAGTTTATTGGCTGATAAATGGACCGCTTCTAACATAGACACACTTCCCGGTGCTGGAAAAGTAAATTAAATGATTAGCTTTCTTCCCAAAACACTTCTCAATCGGGTGTTGAGAGCGGTTATGTCCTACACGGATCATTAAGTAGGACGAACCACCAGTTCCGCCAGGTATGTTTGGTGAACCACAAAGTGTAGCCATAGTCAGACGTAGTAGGTAAAAACAACATACGTTTCCAATATGTTGTTTGAAACATGGTCCGTGTTGGATAAACCTGGTATGTTAACAGCTTAGCGAAAAAAAAAAAAGAAAAAAAAAAAAAAAAAACATCCCATAGATAAATTAAAATAATGTTAGGCGACCTTGAGCACCCATTTTGTGGAAATGGGTAAAATATAAACTGTTGCTATCGTGTACAATTCGATGCCACAATTCTTACCAATTTCTGATGTATTTTGATGTATCACATTGGTCCACTCTGACTTGGCGTCTTTAGAGGTAATGGCCCTTACTCTGAATGAATAAGACGTACACGGTGATAAACCCTCAAACATAATAATGTTTGAATAGGTGTAGCTTTTGTTATGACTTCTTTGGTCACTTCGATGGAAGTCATACTGATAGCGTGTAATATTACCACCTCTAGAACCACAATGAGCAGGATACCAAGAGAATGTAAGACTTGAATCGCTTGAGTTAACATCGGCGTTGATTACAGGTGCAGCTGGTTCTACAAATAATTACAAAAAAAGCTCGTGTGTATTTTCTTTTTCTTTTCTAAATGAAAGCTTTCAAGTGTTTCCCTTATTTTGCTGTCTTTCAAACCCTAGGGCGGTGCAGCAAACAAAATAGGGTCGAAGATCCAGTAAACATGAATAATAATGGCTAGAATAAGTCCAAATTGTAGTATCATTTCTTACGTGTTTCTCCTGTAGTCCCAATGACAGAGGCTATTTCACCTTTTCCAACTTCATTTTTCGATGTTACGTTTACTCTGTACGTAGAAAATGCTTTAAGTCCGTTGATAGTGATTGTAGTGTTTGTGGTACTTAACGAACCGATTAGCTCATTGACCCTCTGACATTGCTCAATATTGAGTAGGTCATAGGTCACCTGGTAGCCAGTGGCGAGGCAAGGATTGTCCGAGTCTTTGTCAGGGGCTGACCATGATACGTCCAGTTCATCGTAGTCGACGGGGTTGGCTGTTAAGTTGGTTACCGTATCCGGAGCTGAAACGTATATTAATCGATATTTAACAAACGGGTTTTGCTCAAGTTTTTGTATGTGAATATTTGCAAGTCATCACATCACGCAAGCGCGCATCTTCTAAGCGCCAGGTTTTGGCTTATTTCTGATCTTAGAGAACATTTGAGACCTTGCAAAAGATGGTGCAAACATCAAACCATTTTAATTTTGTCATTAAAACTTTTTTTGTTATAGCTGCCAATTTCTTGGGGCTTCTGGCAATTGCTAGAACCAGTTTGTGTTTTACGTGAGCCTGGCTAAAGTGAAATGTGCCTTACATCTTGCGAACAAGATTGGGATTGAACACGTCGTCAAATCTCAGTCAATATTCACATTTTCATATGGTAAACACTGTTATGTTCATATCAAAGAACAAAAAGTAAGCTTGATGAGAATTTCAATAACAAAGTCTTTTTATGTAAATGCCATCATATTAAAATGTGATGGAACCGAATGAAAGTGAGGTGTTCGAAGTATTAAATATACATCAGAAACTACTGACTCATGTAAGACTTGGTTTAGTGGTTGCTGCGTTTTTAACGTAAAAACATGTGGGACTTACTTCACGTGGTGCGTTTTTTTCTATAATCTGGAGAAAACATAAAGCTCCTATTGATACAAAAGCCTTTTAAAGGACAGAGAGTAGTCATTTTGTTTCTCTTTATTAACCAAATATCGTAATTTAGTGGTCAAAAGGGTTAGTGGAAAAGAGTATATCTTTTGGCTGAAAAATTATCAGATGGCATTCAAGTAACGTGTAGATTATATCCAGCCTTAATTGTAAAGTATTGTTTGAATGACATATCGTGTATGGACATATCGTACTATGAGGAGAATCCACAATTACTTTGTGTTTACCTTTTTTTCCAGTTGAAAAAACAAGCTCAAAACTGTGAGGCCCGATGCCTTTAGTTGTTTGCGCAGCTACGCTTATTCCATATTCTAAGCAAGGAGACAAAGTAATGTCGGCTCTGATACCCTCAACATGTCGAGTCTCTGTTATGTAACTGTCTCTTCGAGTGATCCTCATGACGTAGTTAACAATGTTAACTCCATTTGTTGGGCAGAGAACTGGCTGCCATGAGATAGTAGGTTTGACTGAACTGGCGTCATTATTAGTTGAGCGATGGGGCTGGCCCGGTGAAGAGCCAGAATCTGGAGTCAAAACAAAACCACACGCAACATTTGAAATACCATACATTTTGGTGCGTATGCCGCGGCTTATACGTTGATTTGGGCCCCAAAAAGTTTCCGATGTACGAAGACGTATTAATTTTCTAAAAATAAAACTTAATGCATATTTTTATAGAAAGATCGTTGGTAAAACAGCTCAAGGTGCCACAAACACTTTGTTCAAACAAACAAAATGTAGAAACCTGCAAACTATTATTGAGGCAACCGGTGATCGGGGTTCAACTGTTTAAGGATGATCGGGGCGGTGAGGAGGATTGAGCCACTCCTTTTCCATGAAATGTCCCTTGTGATCAGCGTCTCAAATAGCCTCTCCTAATTCAAACTCCTACTGCCCGGCTTCACGTTGCCGTTCCCCGTTTAGAACTGTGGGCAGAGGTGTGCAGGCGGGTTTCTGGCGCCTCCAAACCAGATTTCTCCGGGCAGGTGGGGCTCGTCAGCCATGGAAGGCAGTCCACCTAGGAGAAGGAAAACTCTGATTCTAAACCACCAGCCCTGTTAACCTGAGCTTTGCGGCTTAAGGATAGACGTGGAAGGGTGCTCTCGTCTCCCCAGTCCCAAGGAGGCAGAGTCATGCCACTATTCATATCTCAGTGGCACCTAGGGGCAAATGATCTTCTATGAACGTTACTACTAGCACCAGGGTTAGAGCCCTGATTTACATACCGCCGTTAGACAAAGCCGCAGAAATTCTGCTTCAATGACAAGTGGCACTCAAAGCCCAACAGGGGAAGGTGCCCCTCTGACAAGGCCCACAGCTACGACGCCTAAGACGGACTTATGCAAGTCGGTTCGCATTGCAACTCTCAACGGCTCTGGATACCAAGAAGCAATTCTTCACCAGATGAAATCTTACAACATCTTCATCTGAGGCATCACCAAAGCCAGACTTATCAACAACAACAGTTAACGTATCGAAGAGGCCACCATGATGTACTCCGGAAACTTAACCAGGACAAATGGTGTTGCCCTTTATGTACGTCCACCTTTTAACAATGCTATCACCAAATGGCAGGCAATATCAGATAGGCTTCTTTATGTAAGATTACAACACTGCCATGGACAGATCTCCATCATCGTGGTGTATGCACCGACTGGTCATCTAGTCAGCTACTGTCGAGGTGCCCTTTTCAGCCACACTGCCCACCTCGCTGACAACACCCCGGCCAAGAATACACTCAACATTGCCATTAACTCTAGAGGCAGAATCCCCCAGCTCCGGGCTGGTCAAGACCAAGAGGACATCCCAAGTCTTCTTGGCTTAAGCAACTGGGGCAGCCCAGCGAAATCAACAGGCTCTGGAACCAGGCTACAAACCGCGGACACAGAAGATCCGCGCCACGGACCCCAGATGTCTATGCGGTGGAGTGAGTGAGTGAGTGAGGTGACCCAAGAAGTTTTCATCCCGCGCGCGACGAACGCCTCGTAAATCTAATGCCAAGTTAGAGCAACCATTGTCGACAAGCGGTTAATATTGACTGGATCGCTGCACGTTTTGGAGCAAGAGTTCCGCGCAACATAGGCCGCTGATTTAGAATTGGTCACTGTACCATTACACAAAACTTATTTCCATACAACATTTGGGACACCACTATAAAACAAACTTTCAAAAAATCACCCCATAGCTGATAGTGCAGTGTTCTACACTTTTGTGATTCAATAATAAAATATATATGCACACAAAAAATGTATACATTTGGGAACAATCCGTTGTTCCAGTCAGGAGAAAATAGTGGAAAACCATGCACAGTTATCAGCATGTAAATATATTATCCTTAATTTCGATTGTTACAACCGAAATTAAAATCAGGGTCTTCAAATTATATTTGTTCGACCGAAAGTATTTATTCAGACAGAAATATTTCAATGGAAGATTGGTACTGGTATGAACTTCATAATCAGTAACCCTTCAGACTAAAATTAATATATATTTTTTTTGATGATTACCAATCATGTATTGTACATTTACAAGAACGCTTAAAATACACAATATTAAATGCCAGCTGCCATTTTACAAAGAAGCACAAACTGCAAACCTTACCTTCATCTAATGAGGCTGTACATGTGGTATTGCAAGAGAGCATCTTGCGATAGTTGAGACATTTGTCTAAAAATAAAAGTTATCAACAGGAGAGGATTAATCATTTTAATCCGATTTACAAATTGACGTGAAACAAGTTAAATATAAGATTTAAAATCTGTTAATTTGGAAAGTTAAGCTCGGTTCATACTTTACGCGAAAGCGAATGCAAATCGATTTTTTTGTGGAGCAACAATTCAGTACGCGGGCTTGTGCTTCGCTTTCGCAATTTGCGTGGTGTATGAACCTGGATTTTACATGGTATGGATACTATCATCTAATAGTATTAATATAATAATCATAAACAGTTTTTGTATGGCGCTTATCAAAGTTGAAATTGCTTCTTGGGCTAAACAAGTGAATCTGAAGTTTGAGTATTGAATTGTTCAAGTGCGGGAAGTTTTTGATGTAATTGGGCAGACGTTTCTATAGTTTCGGTGGTGCAAATTGGAAATCTCATTGATTATTTTATTATAAATTATATGTTTTCATTCTTTTTTTTTATTTATTTATTTTTTTTGGGGGGCAGAAAGGATATGAACAGAGTAGACCAAAAGAACTGAGCGAAGATTCCCCAGGGCATCGTACTCCTTGATTTATTCATGGGAATAATCTATAGTGTCCACACTGTATGAGCATTCTCCTTGTAAATGAACAAACGTAATCAACCTACCTGTACAGTTTTCTCCAGTGTACCCAGGTTCACAACTCTCAGAACAGTTAACTCCAAACTTCCCAGCAGCACACACTTTTAAAACAAATTAAGATACATTGATCAGTGAATGTGTATAAAAACTCAACATACTTTTAATACGTTAAGTTTAAATAGAAAGATTATTTGTTGTACCTTGACAGTTATCTCCAGTGTATCCTGGTGCACAGTCCCCATCACAATGACCTGTTTTTTCATTACATGATGCTCTGTCTTTGCAGTGACAAATCTGGGAACAGTTGGTGCCAAACTTTTCATCGGCACAGCCTGAAAAAAAGAAGAAGCTTAAATGGCCTGAGTCGTCATGATTATAGCAAGAAATGGAACAACCCATGCGCGCTTGCGCACCGGCGGTCACTTCACAGCTTGACAAAGACGGCACCCTTTTAGTGATTTGACCGCAAGAGCGCGCGTTTGCAGTATCTGGGGGAGTCCGTTTTTCAATGTGCAGCCACAGGCCTGCTAATCATGACGACACAGCTCCTTTAAATGTATACAGACGGAGCCCCTTAAGGGACAGGTAAAACAAACTTAACAGGTAAAGTTCCCTCGAAATTCCGACTGTGATGCAATTTCGGCTTTGATGTCTTGTAGTGTCTTAAGCTTTATCACTGAACTGGAATGGGGGAGAAGATTGACAATTGATAAACAAACCAAGAAACTACGATCATTACCAAAAGTAAATTTCCCTATTTGAGGTATAACAAAAACATAAAATACCCATTAGCGCCAACGTATAAAACTGAAACCCATTGCAACGGTCTCACAATATGTTATTTTGGATTCACAATCCATTATAATGGATTCACAAGAACTTAGGGCTAAAAAATCATCCTGACGTCGCATTTCATGCACAGATTACTTACATTCACAGTGACAGTGAAAGTAACACCCTTTGTACGTTGTACTTTGCAGTGAGATTTTTTTATTTTTTTTATACCTTGACAGTTAACCCCAGTATATCCCGGTGCACATTCACCCTCACATTGACCTGTTGTTCCATTACACGATGCTCCGTCCGCGCAGTGACATGACTGAGCACAGTCTGCGCCGTACGCTCCCTCTCCACACGCTGTAAGTAATTAAATAATAATATTAATTGGCATATTTTATGAGATGGTATCCGTTTCATCCCCGAATTTTTGATCATCGTCAATCCAACAAATTAATTATCTAAGGATGGTAAACTCCAGTTCATGCTGGGATTTTCTTATTTGGATACAAATGCTGGGAAAAGTGAAAGACTCTGAGAACATACACAGGTGGTATGAAATAAATAGAATGTGTAAAGTTTCAATGTTTGCAGTTGTGTGGTTTGAAGATGATCTCTACCTTCTATGCAATTAAGTCCCTGGTATCCGGCAGCGCAACTGCAGCCGTATGGATCTGGTAAACAGAACAACATTCCTCTACACGCAGTACCATCAGCTTGGAGTACAGAATCACAATGGAGACTGCCATTTTGACCAAACTGGTTTGGTCCAAGCACTGTGTTGTAACAAGAAGAAACTTGAAAGCTATTTTCAATACAAACAATTTTATGTCAAGAGTCAAGTTATTATTGTGTGTATGTGTTGTTGTTTTTTAATTTAGAAATCAATGTGCTCACTGACATTTTTGACACGTTGTACCACTAAAACCAGGTGGACAGATACAGGCACCGCTGACGTCATCACAAACTCCGCCGTTGAGACATATCGGGCAGTCACTAGCACAGTCAGTTAAATTCCATTTATCTCTTCGGCATCCTTAAATACAAGTAGAAAAGTTGTGTTAGTTGAAAAACTGGGAATTCATAACTCATTCCGAATGTTTTAAAAATGTACCTAAAAGTATACAGGGGCCGGTGAAGGAACTCAAGCCTCTGAATACACCATATTGGTTATGCAGACGGGGAGTCATAATGTTATGAATGCTTAAAAGGCCTACGTTCTGATAGCATTTGAGAATTGACCCTCAACTGTCTTGTTACTTGTAAATCTGTTTGAGTGAGTAATACAAGATCGTGTTTCTGTAAACGAGTAAAATTCAAACCCCGCATGAAAAAAGACTGACTGTCTGGTATCAGATTATTCAATGGAGACATACAAAGGAAGATTCAAATGGGTTCTCTACATGCATTCATGGTTTCCTGGTCGTGTAGTTTTATTGCCAAACGGTAAATCTAATTTTAAAACAAAAGTCATACGAAAATCAATCAGTTTTAAAATGATTGTGTACCTCTAACTATTAGTTTAAAAAATGCTTGCATTCCTTTGCCACGATGGTGTTGATAATGACACTCGTAGATACTGCTATCGCTGATTTTGGCGTTACTAATATTCCAAAACATGAGTCCATTCCAATCTTGTACAGCTTCACCACCATCCTTTCTCCAGCGGGTCTCATTTAGGGACTGATTCAAAGACTTGACGCTGAGACTCACATCTTCACCGAGGTTCACTGTCTTGCTTACAAACGATGGCAGAAGGTGAGCTTCAAATATTTAAGCAACATTAAGCATCACATAAAAAAGGATACCCGTAACATCCTAAGATTGAGGATTAAGGATACCAATTTGGTACATTTCTGGTTACCATCAAACCTTTTTTTTTCGCCCGTAAATGTTGTACTTAGTAAACAGTTTGTGTTTTGCTTCAGTATTATAATTTAGCCCCAGATATTAAATCTAAGAAATGAAAACTATATATAGGGTGGATCAAAACAGCTGTATTGTAGTATTGGCCTGATTCAAAATCAAATCAATGTGACAAAGGTTCTTGTGTCAATTCATAATAATTTCCCCGCAGACATTTTTTTTAATTTTCCCCACATCTTTTTGTTTCCCCCAATTAGGACTTGGCCTACCTGTTGAACTCATGATGACAGTTTCTATACTGACATTGCCGGCTTTGTTCCCTAAACTGCAAGCAAACACACCGATCCTTTGAACCCCGCGAGAGGCCGGCATACCTAGTGTGGAGATATGCATATATCCATTAGGTCCTTGAGTTCCTTGTGCGGTGTTTGCCTGTAGGCTGAGGGGCGAAGAGCTGTCACTGGTGCCTGTGTCTGTTGTCCTCTCAAAAGACAGAGTTCCGTTCAGACCAACAAGAATCCCCTTAATGAATGTTTGGCTAGACAGGTTGATGCGAGGTTTAGTGATGCACGTGAAATCATCAATGCCGGAAACACCTAGTTTAAACACAACGGAAATTGATATTCTTCAGAACACATAATACTTTCCAATACCCGCTTTGTTTTTTTCTCTGACAATAATGCTCTTTCGAAACGAAAAACATACAAAAACTTTGCATATGTGCCACGGACAAGGTATACAAATGTGCACCTTGCAAACAGCAGTAACCGGTTGTATGGCTTCTGAGTGCACCCCCTGAACAACGATATTGACAAAATAGGGAGACCGCCAACATAAGGGCTGGATGGCTCAGTTTGTGGAGCACTGGTATGTTAATCCGGGATGGCTGGTCCAAATCCCGCTGAATGTCAATTCTTCTTTGTCCACCCCAAAATTGAATTAAAATTTACCCAATCACTTTCCCTTGCGATATTTTGCTTAATGCAAGAAAGTCTGATGAGCTTTCGTAGCAATAACTACTTCATAGAAAGTTCATGCTGGTTTTTTGTTCTGTTTCGTTTTTGTATTCCCCCTTATTTTTAATTAGTTAAGACAGTTCCAATATCTTGGAAATTCTACAAGCAACGTAATGTTCACGATATAGTAGTACTATAGTTGCACCGTGGAACGGTTGCCTAAGACGACCGCGCGCAAGCACACACTTTTCAACACAAGATGTTTACAGTTTTGTAGCCAAAATCATCCAAAGAAAAGGTTTTCCAAAACTGTGTGATTCCTTTGTCTATTTGAAATTCCGCAAGGCTAGGTGTATATAATTTTTTTTTTCACTTTTCCAACGTTCTTTACCCTTTTTACAGTCAATTACATGACAAAGAAAATCACAGGTGGGTAAAGCGGCAGTGCAATAGTAGAATACTGGTAGTTTATGAAACAGTTATATGATTAAAACCAATGTCACAAAATACAACTTAAAAAAAGGCTCAGTTACTGTGTTATTATTCCCGAAAGCCGACTGTTGGTGTGACTCTGTCGGTCACAGCATGCATTTGCACGTAGTTTGCAATCAGCTGAGATCCACTACAGGTCACGTGATGACATGTAAAGATTGGTTGCGCAATCGATCTATTTCGAGCAGTTTGGATACCGTACTACTAAATGTAGCAGCTTGAATGAGTTTGAATGCGTGTACGTCAAGGATCACAACGCTTGCACTTTATTACATGGGCTGAAGGCTTCAAATGTGAAGCGGAAGTTAAGGTCGGCTTTAAAATAATTATAAAACAAATCAAAAATTTGAGAAATTGTTTTAAAATTTACAATTTGTAAATCGAGTTTCTAATTATACAAACTATATTTTTTTTTTAAACAATTGCCACCATGCCAGCTGCAACTGCTATGTGAGGTGCCCATAAATCATCATTCTCGCGAAAACTTGACGTTCTCTATCTAGGCCAACTTACAAGATCTATTTAAGAAATCAAGTACGGCTTTTATACAATACTGTAACGATTGGCCCGACCCGTCAGCAAGAGGGCGTCAGCACGACTCCGGAGTGGAATCGACCGATGATGGAGGAGCGCTGACACGGCCCCGGCTGCAGCCGTGTCATGGAGCAGCTTCCTGAGGGCGCTACAACACAACACCGTGCGGAGTTGTGTTGTAGCGAGCCCTTGCTGAATGGTCGTTCCGCTGGGAAGACGTGATCTTTCTTGTTGTTGGCTTTGTTTTGTGAAGACAGAAAATAAAGAAACCAGAGAAAACAAACTGGAATTGTGTCTTTTGCGTGTGATATTCGGTGTCGTGTCGAAGGGAATTCCATGAGGGAAAAATCTTGTTACAATACAGAACATAGTAAAATTGCTCACACGAGATCTCATAGTTTTCTTCGACATGATGGCATCGTTAAGGCATCACTTTTAATAATAATAATAATAATTTGGGAGGCTAATCATCTTTACTCGCAGCTGAGAAGCTGAATTGCAAAGGACGCGGCTATACATGTTTGAGCTGCAGGCATTCAAGGGGGGCACTTTTTTTTCCCCGTAATTGTTTAACGCTTTGGCCGATCAGCGCGAAATTTTCTGACTTTTCCTAAAATATATCTTGAATCATATTGGCAAAAAATAATAGATACCGGGGGTTAGCTGTTGCCATGGCAACCATTTGTTTGACCTTGTGTCACACGATTTTACTGTTTTTTGTGATTTTTAAAACTTTTTGGACATAATTTCCACTTATTTTAGATTTTTTTTGCCAGAAAAGTGATAGTGGTGAGTCACGTGATAGTCTGAAATGGTTTTGGAAATTCAAAATGGCCGCCATTTTTGGCGGCCATCTTGGATTTTGTGTTTTCAGCCTGTAATTAGGGGTTCAAATTATATCAAGTTTTTTAACAATGGAACATTTTCAACCTGCTAATTTCTTACTTTTCAGACCCTAAAAATGTTCAGATTTGTCAATCAAGCCTGATTATTTCTCCCTGGGCCCTTGGCGGCGGCCATTTTGATTTTTAAGTGAAAAAACGCAAAAAACATTTTTTTCCCAAAAATGGGATAAATTAGTGAATTATTATGCCCCCTAAAGATATTTCAAGTGACTAAATTAGGTTCAAATTATATTTATCTTGTTAAAATGTACAAGTATGCCAAGTTTCAAAACATTCAGACAAAAAATACAGAAGTTATGGCAAAAACACGATTTTTGACCAAAAATGGGCAAAAAACAGTCAAAAACGCCCTCTAGTGACGTTTTTTGAAATTTTGGGACGTCATTACGTAGAACTCGGTGAAATGAACATTTGTGGCAAGTTTCATCAAAATCGGTCGAACACTTTGGAAAATACGGAGGGGGGCACTATGTGCCCCGCCCCCCGCCCCCGTCCCCGTACAACCAAAAAAAGCCCGGTCCTGATAGGGTTAAAGGTACACACCGGCTTACTGTTTACCTAATTTAGTGATGTGGAATGATAGACAATAATTTTTAAATGGTTGTTCTTAAAAAAAAATCATCAAAATATCACATAATTAACGAAAAATGTGAAAAAAACAAAACACGGTCAAAGGTCAGCTTATACGCTTTTCCAGCCGTTGCAACTGTAAAGTTTACGTGTCAATGTTGCGCAATGTTGTAAGTAGACTGGTGCTCTGTTTATGTATGAATTATTACAATGACGAGGCATGAGGATTCAGACTTCATATCCATCCGATCCAGCACAAATGCACGTGTAAATAAAAAAAAACAGACATAAACAGACAGTGTATTCTGTGTACGACAAACTGGACGAACTTACTTGCAATGGAGAACGTTTCTTCATTATATCGCAAGTAGGCCCTATGTTGTAAAAAATTACTTGGACGAATGCCAGTTGGGTCCAGGACTAATCTGTGTTGTCAGGTCGTGTTCAAATGTAGAAAGGGAGAGAATACGCTTGGCATAATGTGGACATCACAGACATGATTGACCATAAATATTGTCAAAATGTGAGTCTTCATGAATTAAAATATACGCAGGCATAATTATTCACAATACAGTTCTATGACACAAACCTGTCCATCAAAATTATGGCAAAGACCACATCCTTCATATTCTCATCGTGACCAGCCTGCTGCAGTCTAAAAATTAACAGTAGTGTCCCTAATCTTGGACCATCTTTTCACATTGGCCTGGCCAATAACAGCCATGTGCCAAGCGAGCCTCCCGCTTTCCCTGCAAACGGATTGCCAATCCTGGCAGCTTTAGCGAAGGCATTCTCCCGTTTTTTGGGCGATGACTTCACTGGCCGGCCGCGGCCACCGCCACCGGTTTTTTGTTGTGGCGATTGGGATAGGGGGGGGGGGAGGTGGACATTATGCAGCTATCATAGAAGTAGATAGAACAGCTGTATGGGACAAACATTCCCCATCGTCGTCGCTCGTACGTGTGGGTAGCGCAGGCAACACGTTACAATAGTTAGGGGATAATAGCTAGGGGTACAGACTAAAACCCTCGTTAAAAAACGTAATTGTTGGTCTGGCTCCCTACCCCTCCGACAAGCTCCCACGCTTACGGCTAGACCGACCGGCGAGCTGGGGAGTTCATGCCCTGGAGTTTGTCCCTCTGGCCCCACGAGACACGGCACCGGCTGTACGGGATATGCCCCAAGGTTTACGTTCCGCTAGCTCCCACGCTGGTGCGCCGTAAGACACGCTTCGGTTGCACGGACACCTCTGAATGTGAATATTACGTTCGATTTTTCATCATTATTTACAAATTGTATCAATAATCTGAATACATAAGTCTTTTTTGTCAAATACTCATGAATAATTGTAAAAAAAAAAAGGGATTTAAATTTGGTTCAGTAATTTACTCTTATACGGCTGGAAGTAAAACTAACTCCGAAGATCACGTGATTTATCCGAACCACTTTTTTGGTTCGGATAAATCGTTTTTTGAAAAGTGCTCGAAAACGGCAAAATTTGATGGTTTCTTTTAGGAACCGTTCTTCTTCATTCCTGAAAGACCTTTGAAGTCATATGTTAGCCTATTTTGTAGCCAAAATAGCCCAATGAAGCCGGTGTGTACCTTTAAGCCCTTCTCAAAATTAATGTCTTCGTCAATTTTCCAAACTAGGTTCATGTTGACACGAAGAAACATCATAACCAGTACATGAATCAGAATCTACCGGAATGGGCTTTCATGAAGTAGTATCTTGTCAATGGTTTATCAGTTTTCAGAAATGAAAATATCTGTTGAAGACAATCAGCTGTCTGTTGTCTAAGTTAGGAACAGGCTTCGCGATAGTCAAAATAAAAGCGAAGTTATATAATAAATAGTACAAACAAAAGAGGAACAATAGGAGGTACCCGATTGGAGGTAAATACACACTTGTGTGCGCGCGCGTGTGTGTGTGTGGGGGGGGGGGGGGACAAGCCCCGGATCCTGATTAAAAAAAAAATTGTAAAATAAATACATGATCATCATCTTAACGGGTTGGGATAGACAGTTGTACTCTTTAACCGCATGTGAAAGTCTGGAATGAATGTATTGAATTAATCTCGGATACACAACGATACTATTGTCTCATAATGAGGTCTTCAACTCGAATAAAAATCAGCACACTAGAATAAATCAAACTAATGTGGAATGTACCGTCAAACCTCAATACAAATTCTTCTTTACGGCAATACTTCTTTATACGGCATAATTCAAAATTGGAATTGAATTGAAGATTGAAACTCGTCAGACAAACTTCAACATCAAGACGAAACGAAAATAAACATTAAACAAATTTTAAATGTGCTCAACAAATTTGTTCATTTGTTTTATTTTTTTATTTTTTTTTAAGTTATTTAGCTCGCAAATTTGGACCAGGGCCCAATTTCATAAAGCCTGTAAGCAGACGTATTCTGCTTTACGAAAAGGCCATCACTAGAATTTCTATTTCATCTGCTAACCGTAAACAAAGCAAAAGGCACGCTAACTTGACAGGGGCTCCTGTTAGCAGATCAGCGCCGTAACTGGGGTAATATTTTAGGGTGGAACAAGGGGGGTGGGGCACCATTTTTCCTAGGAGGGCACTTTTGGCGAATAAAAAGTGTAGCTTCCGTTTGTATTTTTTCCTAACCAAGCCCCTTTTCAGCGCTTTAGAGGTAAAACAAATGCATTCTTCATGTAAACAATAAAACATAGTTTTTAAAACATTGGAATTAGTACATAAAAGCTCATAAAACGTAACATTTTATTCTCGCAATTTTTAATCTCAAAAGTCCTGATTTCAAATGGGGGCGGGCACTCGGGGGCACGGACATCATTTTATTTTTTTTATTTATTTTTTTTATTTTTTTTTTTATTTTATTTATTTATTTATTTATTTATTTTTTATTTTTTTTGGGGGGGCAGTACGTTCCCCCAGAGTGCCCCCACTCCCCGCCATTTAGTTCAACCACTGTAGCGGATGAGTGGCACAACAATGAAAATCCATTGTGAACGCCCACACGCGCTGTCAACTCTTCTTGCTCGTTTATGGAATACACTTTTGCTTAGGCAAGTTCTTCTGCTACAGCAAGCAGACAAATGTGCTTACCAATAAGCAGATTCATGCCCCGGTCGTAAGATTTTTTACACTATGTATAGCTTCGTGCCAATGATTGGCATGGAATAAAAGGGCATAAGGAAAAAGTATTCAAAAGACCGATTGCGCAACAATGTTTACATGCGGTCACGTGACCCCATGTCATAGAGCTGGTGAAAAAATACGTGTAAAGAGATAGGCCATGACACAGAGTGAGTTCGAAAACAGTCGATTATACTTTCGTTAAGCGATGATTTAGTTAATCAGCCCCTTTATTTAAAGTAGTATGGTGTGGCATTAATTTAAATCACACACTCTAAAACTAACTACGTCAAAACAGCGTTAGTTAGTCCTTTTAGACCACATTTTGACTACAATTTGTCAAAAATGGTCTAAAATGACTAATTAAGGCTATTTTGACTAATTTTAGTTTTACAGTTATCTTTGTTTCATAATTTAACAGAATTCTTCTGAAAAGAGGTTTTTTTAGCCATGCACTACCGGCGTCGGACGACTATTATGTAGCCACCCGTCTGTTATTTTGTTTGTAGTGTTGGCCTAAATCACTGTAAAAAAGGATAAACAACGTTGGAAAAGTGAGCATTAATACCTAGCCTTGCAGAATTTCGAATAGGCAAAGGAATCACACAGTTTTGGAAAGCAATTTCTTTGGAGGATTTCAGCTTCAAAACTTTGAAATTTTTGTGTTGAAAAGTGTGTGGTGATCGCGGTCGTCTGGCCTAACGTTCCGTCGTGCGCTGTACACATCGTGCACATTATACGGTACTTTTACAATTTTCAAGACTTGCTGGAACTGTCCTTACTGGCTTTATTCAGCCACTTGAAGGTCTTTGGTACAAACTCTGTAATATCCTTCACAGATTTCGAGCAAGAAAATCCTCGATCGAATAAACTAAATTTATTAATCATCGTGTACCGTACCACCCTTTCCTATGGAGGATTACGTGTGTGTTTACATTTTTAACCCAACAGGGGTCACGTGACGTAGATCGCGCAATCGGTCTATTGAAACTCAGGGTGGTGCCCCCCCCCCCCCCAAACTAATGTCCGTGCCAACCCCCCACCCCACCCCCGGTGTCCGCCCCCACCCCATTAGAAATCCGGAATTTTTAGATTAAAAATTACCAGAATAAAATGTTACATTTTGTGAGCTTTTATGTAAGGATTTCAATGTTTTAAAAACTAATGCTTTTTTTTTTTTTTTTTTTTTTGGGGGGGGGGGGGTGCATGCAAAATTTATTATGTTTTACCTCAACACGTCAGATGAGCGCTAGACAGGGCCTTTTCTTTGGGGTGGGGGGGGATTACAAACAAAAACTACAGTTTTAATTGGCAAAAAGTGTCCAAAGGAAAAATGGTGCCCCACCCCCTTGTGCCTCCCTTAAATTTTACCCCAGTTACGGCGTTCGATAAAAAGAAATTATCCATAATAGGCAATTACATTTGGTTGGACAGCTCCGTATTAAAAACAATGACAGCTTAGGGCTTATAAAATGTCACTAAACAAAAATCACAAATATTAAAATATTGAAAATTACAATTTAGCGTAAAAATAGTCAAGACTTGAAGCTGTCTTTGATGAATCAATATTATAAAGGTAAGAATTATTAAGCACAGTTTATTACCCACAAATTATTCAATGGCATTATTATGTGTTTTGTACCTCATTTTGCACTCGTACTCGATGGCCTACATATTCGAGTACTACCCGGCCACCTCTGTATTTGAAGGTACTTGATACTTGGGTAAAAACTACTTGACTACAACACTGATTATATAGTGTTGTTAATCATGATTCTGTTTAGCGGTAGTCCGAAATCCATGCTTTGCAATAAATAGATAGTTCTCACTTGACTTTATATTCAATGTATCGGCCATACGGCCGATGATCAACATGTTTGAACGCACCCCGCGTTTTGCATAAATAAAGGTCTGCGGCACGCGGGAGTTTCATCAAACAGTGTCCATAAAAGTACAACTTTTAACCCTATCAGGACCGGGCTTTTTTTGGACTTACGGGGACCGGGGGGGGGCTCATTGTGCCCCCCCTCCGTATTTTCCAAAGTCTTGGGCCGATTTTTATGAAACTTGCCACAAATGTGTATTTCACCAAGTTCTACATGATGGTGCAAAAAAAAATTCAAAAAAATTGCATTAAAAGTAATTTTGTAGTTTTTTTGCCCATTTTTGGTCAAAAATCGTATTTTTCCCATAATTTCCATATTTTTTGCCAGAATTCTGTAAAACTTTGCAAATTTGTCTTTCTTGACATCCTCAAGAACATAAACACCTTTTTCTTTACCAGAGTTACCGTTGAGGGCGCTAAACAAGCTGTTTTATGTAATTTTTGGGAAAAATCACGTTTTTACATTTTTCCACTTAAAAATCGATGTAAACAGTCCTTTTAGGGTCCGAGTGTGCATTTATGAGGCCTAACTAACAACTCTATAGTATTTCTAGACCTCAAAAGTTCAAAATTATAATGTTGAAAATATTCCATAGATACAAAATTTTGCAAAGTTCGATCCCCTAAAAAACAGCTAAAAATACAAAATCCAAGATGGCCGCCAAAATGGCGGCCATTTTGGATTCCCACAATGCATCTCAAACTATCATGTGACATTTCGGTATCACTGTTGGCCACTAAAAATACTTAAAAACATAACATTTTGCTAAAAAATGCCCCAAAATCACAAAAAATCACAAAAAACGAGTAATATGGGTTCAAACAAACGGTTGCCATGGCAACCACTGACCTCCAATAACGATCGTATTTTGACAAAATGACCCTAGATAATTTTCAAGTAAAGTCAGAAAATTTGGTGCAATCGAATGTAGCGTTTAAAAGTTACAGGGAAAAGTTTGGTAGGGGGGCACATTGTGCCCCCCCCCCCCCCCCCGGTCCTGATAGGGTTAAGGGAAAGAACGTCCAATCAAGTTATTTAATCTGTCTATTAATATCTCATCACCAGCGGCGTAGCGAGGGCACTTTTTTTTTTTTTTTTTTTTACCTTTTTTTTTTCTTTTTCTTTTTTGATGGGGAAGGGGAGCCTTAATTTGCCGACTGACATTACCAAATGAAAGTAAAGCGCAATGACATATGGCTCACCCGGGGCAAAGTCCCCGAGCACTCATGTTTTTTTTTTTCCCCAGTGATTCCAAGGTTTCAAATGGCCCACAGATGCCGAGTGTTAGACAACTTGTATTTGAAATGCAAACTTTGAAAAAGCTTATTTTTTATTTTTTTTTGTGAATCCCTTGCTGTAGTATATGTACACAAATTTGTGTGGGGGTCAAGGGGCGAAGCCCCCGAACGCTCTACGGTTGTTAGTGTTTTCAGGGCTAAGGAGGATCGTCAAGTTGCCGAAAAAAACGTTTAATTTTGAAAAACAATTTTGAATCCTTTTGGACTCGGACAAACCTCCTACCCTTGGAGTTTATATGGGCAACAATTCGTATGGGGGTCCTGGGGCAAGATCCCAGGACGCTCTCAGGTTTTTAGTTTAAGGTTGTCAAGTTGCCGACAATAAACGTTTTTGATTTTGGACAAACGCCCCTAATGAAGTCTAAGGGGCGTAAATTTTGTAAGGGCGGTCCAGGTTCCGGACGCACGGCTTTCAGTGTTTTCAGAGCTAAGAGGCCCACACATTGCCGAGAATATTCAATTTGATAATTCAAAGTTGGACTTCTCACACTACAAGGATTAAACTAAGATAAGTCAGCAATTATCTAGGATTGCCGAATGGATTTGTGTTCAGCCAGAGCCCTTACTCAGGTAAGTTTGGTGCTCGGTTTGCAGACTGTGGCTCTAAATGCCGACTTAGAAAAAATATTTTGGGGTGTCACACCCCTACACACCCCGGTCGCAACGCCGCGACGCTGCTCATCAAGTTCCGGAAGAGAATTAAAAATTACGGGAAATGCAGAGATCAACACATTTAATACAAAAACCACCAACATTATATAACATTTATCTATAAAATAAAAAAACACGTAAAATTACAAGTTTCAGTTGACAATTACGTTGAACATGAGAGGATACACAAACTATAAGAGGGGAGAGGTTACCAGAACATTCACCTTCAGCCAAGATCTTCGGCATATGACTACTACAGCAAAAACATTAATTTAAAGCCGGTAAAAATCATTCCGGAACAGATAGATTTACCTTATCCCAGACCACTGACGAAACGTCTGACATACGGTAGTAATTTAAATGGAATTACTGACTTTGATAATTGATGCTGGAACCAACTTATAGGTAAAATCTTTCAGATTTATTTATTTTTTTTTCTATCACTATCGATCATGATATGCCTACCTTGAAATACTCCATAAAGTATGACGAGTAGCTTGAAGCTCAGATGGAACTGGTCTGCCATGATTGCCAGCCAGTGAGGACAATGACTCTGCTTATTCTATCCAGTATCTCAAAGCGTTGTCGACTATTCAAACTGAAACAAAGTATTTGGAAAAAAAGTTCGCACGCAATTGTGTGTTTTCGCTCAACTTCGTCCTTTTGTACTATGTATTAAGATTGAGAAGTGAAAGAACAACAATCGTGTCCTCCGTGAATAGGAAGTTTAAACATTTTTATTTTTTAATGAGAACATCTATTTACCTAATGCGTTAACAAAAACAATTGTTGTCCTTTCGTTTCCCTGCCAGGGCCCCAAAAGATAAAAAGATAAGCATTTGTTTTTGAAGGAGGTTCATTGCATCCAAGCCTCTAGTATTGCACAATCACCCCAAGCCAGATCCCCAGCATAAAAATGGCTTTTACAGTAGAGACATCAATCAAAAATGAGATTATTTTGTTTCTGTTTTTATCAACCATGTATATTGTATTTTTAAGTTGATATGCTACCTCGAAGTAATCCATAAAGTATGACGAAATTGCTTGAAGCTAATGGAACTGGCAACATGTTCATTTTCAACTGCATTTTTTTAATGTTTTGCTTTGTTTTTATTTACAGCTTAAAATTATCTTTTTAATCCAAAAATTGAAAAAAAAAACAAGAATTTATAGCTACGAATTTTTGGTTTACTGTTTTCTTCCTAAAACTGTGAAAATTAAGCTCCGGATTTTATCAACAAATGTCATTTCGCAAGGCTAACAATTTCAATATGAATGAAGTACAGTTATTTTTTGTTTGCAATTTAATGCACATTTTTTTCATTTGTTTTGTTTTGGTCATAAATTAATAGACACAATTTCACTAAAAGACACTTCATTTGAATTTCTGTTTTCTATTTAATCACCATTAATAATATTCTGGAGTAAAACAATGTGTTAGATTTTGTAGCTCAGAAAAAGGCATTAGATTAAAAGACTGTAAACAATATTTTTAAAAGTGCACCAATAGACCGATTGCGCGACCAATGTTTACATGTCATCACGTGACATGTAGTGGGTACTACGTCATCTGCGCTGATGGCAAACTAAGTGCAAACACATGATGTGACTGACAGAGTCACACCAAAAGTCGGATTTTGATAATAATAACAGATTTACAAAGCCCTTTTATTAAAGTTGTATGCTGTAACATTGATATTAATCACATTACTGTTTCACAAACTACCAGTATTCTACTACAAAAGAGGTTTATATTTGAGTTATGCACTACCGGCGTCGGACGACTATGTAGCCACCCGCCCGTTATTTTGTTTGTAATGTAGGCCTAAAACACTGTAAAAAAAAAAAAAAAAAAAAAAAAAAAGGGGGGGGTAAAGAACCATGGAAAAATGAGCAATTATACCTAGCCTTGCGAAATTCCAATTAAACAAAGGAATCACACAGTTTTGTGAAGCCATTTCTTTGGGTGATTCAGCTTCAAAACTGTGAAATTGTTGTGTTAGAAAGTGTGTGCTCGCGGTCGTCTGACCCTAACGTTCCGTAGTGCAACTACGCTACCACATCGTGCACATTTTATACGTTACTTGTTGAATTTCCAAGACCTGCTGGAACTGTCCTTACTGGCTTTATTCAGCCACTCAAAGGTCTCTGGTACAAGCTCTGGAATATTTTCCACAGATTTCGAGAAAAATAAGCCTCGATCGAATAAACAAATGCAACAATCATCATGTATTGTACCACACTTCCCTTTGGAGGACGTTGTGTTTGTTTACATTTAATACACACTACAGGTCACGTGACGTGGTCGCGCAATCGGTCATTTCTTCTTATTTTTTTTAATTTTTTTGCAGCAACATGTTATGAAGAAAAAAAAGCGTGATTTTAACGTTTTGAAAGCAACTTCTAGAAATGTTGCTAAAACAGGTGGGACTGAAAAAACTGTAGTTCAAAATGAACGTGTTTGGCCTGCCATGACTGACATCCAGTGGGAACAGTGATTCTGGTAACTACTCCAAATACTTTTTTGTACTTTCAAACATTCATTTTGTACTGTCAAACATTCAAAGTGAAACAAGGAACATGGAAAATTGTTAGATCGCTATTGTTTACTTTCACCAACTGCTTCCTTTCAATACTCGATCAAGATTGTGAAAGGAAAGAATAGCAATCGTCTCTTCTATAAATAGTTAGATCTATATATTTTTTTAATGAGAACTTCTATTTTTTTATTGTGTATTTTTTGTTTTCTTTTTTCTTCTAATTTCCTGCTGTCATTTCTCTGTCAGGGGCCGTATAAAACTTTAAAGAGAAACATTTGGGATGACAATAAAGTTAGTTTGATATTGGACATTGGACATCCACACAAGTTTGTACAGCAAATGTGTACTTTTCATTTGACACTTGGACATTGGACATTCACATACGTTTGTATAGCGAATGTCCACTATCATTTCAACAGATACTCGCCTACGGTACGTGCTACAGCGAATGCCCACTATCATTTCAACATAGACATTCGCATACGTGTGTAGAGCGAATATCTAGTTTCTATTTTGATATTGGACATTCACATCGTTTGTATTGCGAATGGCTGGGACGTACACTCGTAGGTCCCGTGTACTGTGTCATGCGAATGAAAGAACCCCTTAATTACACAATGTCGCTGAGAGAAGGTGATTTCCCCGGTGTTTCTGGCACAACTGACAGCAGAAGTCCGTATTACCTTAAATTATAAGGCGTTTTATAAACAAGCCTCATCAATAAATACAAATGGGCGTACTGGTCTTCAAAATGTCTGCGCCTCATCACAGTTACTATGATTTGTATTTATTATAACAAGTTGACACCAATGATGCAATCACTTCCCTCTTCAATCTGGTTCACTGTAACCAAACAATTGCTTGAAGGACAGCGGCACAAATGGGGGGGGGGGGGGGGGGGTTGCGGGGTCCCGCATAGAAGTCTTGTCCGCCCACTTGCTAGCACCCATTTCCCTAATGACATCGCAAAAGTACATAAACTAATGGTTTGATACATCGACCCCCCGCCCCTCCCGAATTGTTATAATGCCCGAGCTTACCACCCACCCCACCCATCTAAAAAAAAATAAATAAATAACATACAAACAGATAAACAAAAAGAAATATGCAGAAGTTAACCCTATCAGGACCGGGCTTTTTTTGGTTGTACGGGGACCGGGTAGGGGCACATAGTGCCCCCCCCCCTCCGTATTTTCCAAAGTGTTCGACCGATTTTGATGAAACTTGCCACAAATGTTCATTTCACCGGGTTCTACATGATGACGTCACAAAATTTCAAAAAAACGTCACTAGAGGGCGTTTTTGATGTTTTTTTTCCCATTTTTGGTCAAAGATCGTGTTTTTGCCATAACTTCTGTATTTTTTGTCCGAATGTTTTGAAACTTGGCACACTTGTACATTTTAACAAGATAAATGATATTTGAACCTAATTCAGTCACTGGAAATGTCTTTAGGGGGCTTAATAATTCATTAATTTATCCCATTTTTGGGGAAAAAAAATGTTTTTTGCGTTTTTTTCACATAAAAATCAAAATGGCCGCCGCCAAGGGCCCAGGGAGAAATAATCAGGCTTGATTTACAAATCTGAACATTTTTTGGGTCTGAAAAGTAAGAAATTAGCAGGTTGAAAATGTTCCGTTGTTAAAAAACAAAAATGGCGCCATTTTGAATTCCCAAAACCATTTCAGACTATCACGTGACTCACCACTATCACTTGTCTGGCAAAAAAATCTAAAATAAGTGGAAATTATGTCCAAAAAGTTCTAAAAATCATTAAAAAACAGTAAAATCGTGTGACCCAAGGTCAAACAAATGGTTGCCATGGCAACAGCTAACCCCCGGTATCATTTTTTTTTTTTGCCAATATGATCCTAGATATATTTTAGGAAAAGTCAGAAAATTTCGCGGTGATCGGACTACGCGTAAAAAAAATACGGGGAAAAAATTGGTAGGGGGGCACATTGTGCCCCCCCCCCCCGGTCCTGATAGGGTTAATGTTAAAATTTAACTGTACTAAGAGAATAGTATCCCTTCTAGACCCTGCAAGTACGTCACACTTAAAAGCTTGTAAACTGTATTTTCAGTGTTCCTTAGTTGTCGTGTTTTTGATATTTTTAAAACCATGATTCAAGTAACAATAATTATCTTTAAAATTAAATGTTTCGTTTTCATAACTCAATCTTCGTGTTTTTAAAGTTGTTCTACAATGAAACCAAGGCGGAAAAATGTATCTAGACAACCCGGATTTTCCTGTTCGAGGAAGGGATTATGCTTTTGATTTTATGTTTGATTTGTTTTGATTTAAGTGTTGAAGGTTGTAAAACCAAAAAGTTACATAAACGGAAAAATATAATTAGATTATCTTTTAAATCTCTTCTCGGCTTTTTTTTCCCCTTAATGTTAATTGTTTAAATTGTATTTCGTCTTTGTTTCAGAACTCTTTTCTTTGTTGTTTTGTCCTTTAGGTTATAAATCTAGTATTTGTTTTACCGTTTGGCCGCCCATATAATTATTTGGGGTAATTTGAGTTTACTTTGCGATTTCCTATTCATTCAATAGAAGTCAGGAGCATCATTGTTTAGAGTCAAGCTTCCAATGAATGTGTTTGTTGCACAGCTAGTAAATAAGTGACACGAGAGACACACAGGTGTATTCCAAGATGGCGGTCTTTGTTGGATCTTTGACAATAGAGGGCGGCACACAACATTAGTGTTTTTAAATCAACGCATCAATACATGTATTAGTTTCCAGCTTCTCAGTCTTACCCCTATTTTAGATCGAACACTTAGCCTGAACAAGAAAGGTGTTAAGCGTTCCTCCCATGATTTAAGTTTAATAAGAACGGTTTTTATCAAAGTTGAACATTCAGTAATCCTATTGTTGGTTTAAGATAAGTTGATCACGGCGTGGGTCCTTGGCCTGCTTAAGGACCGTGGAATTTTATGTATATATTTTATTTAATACTTACTTTTATGTTTTATTAGATTTCAAAGGCGTTTTCTAAATAATGTTTTACTCATTTTCAAACAAGGAATTTGATTTATATGCTTTTTTTTCAATCGGAAAAAGGGGGTGCGCCTGCTGCGCCTGGTGCGCTTGCCTCTAAATCAGACATTGTCGTCACAATGAAACAACACTGTATACGGTATAATAAACATTCAAATTACAATAGCTAAATTCTAGAATATTGAAGTTGACAGAAAAATACAACAAAACAAATTCAATTGTTCTGCCTACACTACGAATAAACACGAAAAAAAGCCGAATACGCAGAAAGACACAGCGGGCTTATAACTATTTACAGCAATGCAGTAGAAACCATACCACATCATGATGATGGTGAAGTCAACTTTTTTAGTCGGATGACATAAAAACTGTAAAACAAATCAAAACACAAATGACAAATGTACACATGTAATTAAAATCAATTATCGATTACATACAACAGTAATGCATCAGTGTTTACAATAAGCATTTCAAAATGCATGTGAACACATCGACCAGCTTTCCTTGCAATTTTACAGATTTAAGCAGATTAATGTGTTAGTAAATATTTTAATCTAAAAGAGGAGTTCTAATGTGTGAGCTTCTTAAAGAGTTGATATATACAAATAAAATGCAGATCATTACAAATCCATGGAAAGTATAATGGTTACGACATTCAGCCACAAATCGGTAAAACTCTTACAGCGTCTGTGTTTTTTAATTAAACAGTGAGGAACACAAACTACATACACTTCCGAACTCTAAAACTATATAGGCACGATCTCCTTTCTGAATATTTGAAAACTCATTGGATTATGGCAAATTAAAACTACATTAAGGAACTAAGAAGATGTTAACCAATTTGCGGTTTCGACTTCTCTACTTCCGTTATCGGAAGTTCATACTTTTGGGGAAAGGTTGATGGTTCGAGTTGCACCAAGTCCCATGTTGCTCCTTACGACTTGAAAACACCCGGTTAGTTGTCATCAAACTCCGGCTGTATGTTCACATACAGGTACTTCTCTGAACTCGGTAACAGACGCATGTATGTCTGTAAAAGGAACATACAGAATATATATATTCTGGATAAACCAAGAAAGTAAAGTATGAGATACAAAACACTCACTCACAGACGCCTAAAAAGTAGAATGCCCACAACCTGGAAGTCATAACACATGTTTAATCGCGGACAGAGAATTTGAAATCGTTGTACCAATTTCTTATTATTTTGTTTAAATAATAGTATCATTATCAATGCACTCTGCTTTAACTCTGCTTTTAACAAGTATTTGACCCTGCATACGAAATGTTGGCATGGCTGATTGTTTGGAATACGTTTCTTAAAAGAGGTGAACATTGTATAATAGTAATAATAATCCGACTTCTATCTTGTGACATAAAACATTCAGTTACCACATCTAGATTTACCTGATCAGTGTTGCCGTCTGCCATGGTTTCAAGCATGGACACAAGTTTCTTGAAGGATGGTCGATCATTTGGATCCTCCTGCCAGCATTGGAGCATTACATCATAGCTGTATAAAACAGATCTTAATAATGTTTAAATGTGCCTAATATATGAATTATTAATACATACTTGTCTATGTAAAACAAATAATGATTTTGTAATTCATTCATCGTGACTGGATCATCCCACTTTTCAACATTTTCGCCATCACTGATAGACATTCATTGTGTGTATACTAATCAGTAAAACTGCGAAGGAAATGCACAATTCTCTTACATTTTGTCATCCGAGTTGATTGGTTTGGGCATACGGTATCCATTCTCCAGCCTCGATGTCAGGAACTGGGTCTTGATACCAGGGTAAGGTGTCCCACCTGTGTACAAACATCATCACATTGTTTCAAATCTTCAATTGGTTAGTCGGACATGTTATTAAAAAAAAATAAAGAAAAAAAAAAAAATAAAACAAATAATATAAACAATTCTTACCGAGTGTGGCTATTTCCCACAGCAGGATTCCAAACGACCACCTGTATATTAAAAATAATAATAATAATAATAACAATAATAACAGAGCGACAACGACGTCTTAATTATTTAACTGGCCGTTTCAAAACAGTTAGTATCGCGGTGGCCAGTGTCATACAAAGGCCCGGGCCAAAGGAGAGGGCCTTTATCGCACGGCCCTGACACTGCACGTAACGTTTTAAACGGCCAATGTAACAGATGAATTGGATTTCATTTTCCAGTTTAGAAAATTAATATGCACTAATTATCCTATAAATGAAAGTTTAAGTTTGCTAAAAATTTTATAGAGGGATTATATTGCAAAAAATATAAATAAAAACAAAATCGGGGGTGAAAACCACGCCCCTAAAATGGTATATAGGAACATAGGAACATAGAATCGTGACGTAGGAACATACCCCGGTCGTTGTGCGGCGCTCGATACGTGTGGATGATGCAACCTCATGTGTAGTTTTGGTGCAAGACGTTCCAGTTTATAGTCCAAGACCCATACGAGTCCACCCCCGCCCAATCAGAATTGCCGCCAATAGAGGGCGCTATCACTTCACGACCCGCTATCACACACGAACCGCGATCGTGGACTTTTATGGGTCGTGGACTACAAAACAGGAACGTCTTGCACCAAGACTACCTCATGTGACTCTGTGCGCTTTGTTGCTTATGACATCTTGATATTTGGCTTTTGTTGTAATGGCAAATACAAACGAGGTGCAGTATTGCTGCTGGTTGCAGCACTGCTAAAGATGGTATTTCAGTCTGCACAGATTTCAATGGGAGCCTTTGGAGACGCTGGTGGTAGCAGACACAAATGTCCCTTTTTTTAGTTCTGATCGTACGTGCAGATGCTCAGTGTTGCGGGCGTAGTTGTGATCATGCGTACTATTGGTGAGAATAGACTGGTTCCCGGTCCCTACATCGTTTTCGCTCTGACTGAATATAGAGACCGGTAGCGGGTACTGAAAATTAGCATATACCTGGCAGATTTCTGCCACGTATATGCTAATTAGAACTAGCATATATATGTCTACACAATCCCATAATGCAATGCGGCCTTACACAAAACGTGATGGACGCAGTATCTCCCATCGTGCAGACCATGGAGGTAAA
The DNA here is from genome assembly GCA_911728455.2 of Marthasterias glacialis. NCBI lineage: Eukaryota > Metazoa > Echinodermata > Asteroidea > Forcipulatida > Asteriidae > Marthasterias > Marthasterias glacialis. Next base: position 5,333,342 of record OU452225.1, on the reverse strand, counting down.
AATTACGACAGTTAAGATGTTCTTCTAAAGTTAGCTTGAATTTTGATGTTGAAGGTTGGTTCACTTTATGTCCGGGTGAAGGGTTATGAGGCACACGTGTCCTAGTGTCAAACAACAACATGCACACGTCACGAGCAGACATAAGAGAACGATGTAGGGACCGGGAACCAGTCTATGGTGAGAACTGTGAAAAAGGACCGTCCAAAAGTCTCCCATTAGATCCAAATACCGACGAATTTGGATGTGCATTGTCAATCGGTGCCTATAGGTGTACGTCACGAAAGCGCGCAACCAGACGACAAAGAAATGGATACAACAAAAGACAGTAAGTATTGTGTTTTATTAATATCAAACCATATATAATCCCCAAAAATGTAATGTACAAAAATAAGAACGTTAATGTAAGGTTCTCTTACACGTCACTCTTTGAGGTGTACGTCTGGTGTGTCAGCGATTCCAGAGATAGCCAGCGAGTAGGGACACGAGCCTGAAAGCAAAATAAACGGTTTCAAGCGTTCAGAAAACCCTTACACAAATGAAAATCATAAGTGTTTATTTCGTCGTTATTGTGTTTGTCCTGTGTCCCTTCGTGTGCGTAAACTGAATTATTTTGTGTCATCAAAGATTCCTACAAAATTAATTCATATAACTGGTATTAAAACAAACGTGTGATTCGGTGGTTCCCGCGCTAAAGATCTGGTATAGTTGAAAATATCTTTAATAGTGGAGATACCTTGGATGTCTGCACGTAAACGTCTTCTCCGCGTGACAAACCAAAGTCAGAAACCTTGGCAACCAGATCACCGTCGAGGAGAATGTTTCTTGCTGCCAAATCACGATGTATCACCTGCAAAGAATACGTCTATACTGTTTTCATTTGAAGGTATATAAACAATCTTAATTGTGGTGTATTTTGTTCCGTTCATATTGATAGTACAGTGTTTGAAATGTAAATGGATAAAACTTTAATTGATAAACTGTAGGATGAGTTGTACTACAGTAACATTTCTTTAACAGTAACAGTAAAATTAAGGGTTTAATTTGTTTGTAAATGACGTTTGACACACATTGAATGTTTCATTATAGTAGGGCGTGTTTGTAGGAAGATAAGCGACCCAAGTTATTCAGTTTTGTACCTAGCAGATTTCAATATTAGCCAATATTAGGTAGAACTTCATATTAACGTTAAACCTGTTCGTGTATCACATCAGATTGTTAAAAACTGTCTTTCTCATAGTCAAGTGACTCTCTTGATGTGATTTCGGCCGTGCGTAGAGAAATGTTTAAACAGCCATAGTCCTTACTTTTGTGAAACATAAAAATGATACTTGCCCCAGAAGCAGCGAGGTGTTGCATTCCTCTAGCCACATCCAGAGCAAACTGGAGCAGCTTCTGAGATGACAGCGATGATTTACTATCATCATCCATGGATCGAGACTTCCTCAGGAAGCAGCGCAGGTCACCATTGGGTAAGTACTCCGATGCTACGTACAGCATACCTTCAACAAAGATTAGACCAAAATGTAATTCAAGTAAGGTTTTCTTGCTGAAGAAACAATGCAATGCAGCTAACCTTCCAGATTTCTCAAAATGAACAAAAGAAGAAACATACATTGAAAATGAATCACTTACCTTCGTGCTGACAAGCACCTAGAATCCTGACGAGATTAGGATGACTTCCATGAAGAGTCATAGTTTTGAATTCTTTTAAGAAATTCTCTCGGTCAGCTGGGGATGCATTTTCTATAATAATGAAACAGTATTACTAAAATTATAAAATGGTAGTCAACATAAAAAAAGCTTGTCCGTTTGATCATCTTCGTTTGTAACCTGTCTTTGCCCTGAAAAACTTCCACTCAATTTCTCAACCTGTGGTACAACAATAAACGAATATCCCCTTTACATGGACCACAGGGTTTGATGTATTCTAATGTTATTTGTTTATTTTATTTATTTTACCATAACACTAGTAGGGATTGGCGATGAGCAATCAGAGTTAAACAGTTTGGACAAAGGGATGGCCAATGTTGGAAAGTACAAAAGGGGATTACTGAACCGAACAATAGGGCAGGCTGCAGGGATGATAATGCGGTAGTTAACAGTATTAACTACTCAGATAAAGGAGTACAGTTAGCAATGGGACATGTTCTCTAAATATAGAGGTTATTTGAGACACAATTTCAATATTGTGAACATCAAAACATGGATAATAAACACCAGGTTTATGGAATCCATAACGACTGATAAAATATAATTCTTTATATTCAGTATAATCGAACAACATACTGCAGTTTGAAGTAACCTTTGTTTATTGACATCTACCTATAGGTTTTGAGGCATTGCATGGTGAGGTATCAATGTATATTTGGTTTGCGGTAACACCGTGTGACTATTTCTACTTTGCTATACAGTAGATTGTTCTTGCGAGAACTTGTCCTGTTATTATTCTACTACCGCGGAGTAGTTTTCGAAATTCGGGGGGACAACTTAGTTCTGAAAAGAACTGTCCTGCTTATTAAGTACTAACCTGGGGAGGTAGGAAATCGGCCGGGACTACTACTCTCTCAGTGGATTGAGGGGACTTCCCTGATAACTGCATTGCTGCGGAGTGATGTCATAAATTGACATCTACCTATTTACTCTACCGAATGAGTTGAAATTCATTTCAAACCAGCTGCGTTTCTTCTTCATGAATATTGTCACCTGAAATAAAACTATGAAATACCTTTGAGCCTTTTGATCGCAGCCTTACGCAGTTCTCCTTCTACTGTCACTCCACCATACCGCACTTCACCAAAGTGTCCGTTCCCAAGTACTTTATTTCCCACCATCAAGTCGTCCCACAAGATGCTCCATGGATGAGCCCATGTAGGCAAACCAACATCTTCATATGTGGGCATTTGTTCCGGTGATGGGTGGGGTGATGAGCCAGAACCTACTGGTTCGTAGACTGACTCTTGTGCCAGACGGACCCGGTTTGGGTCTGTTGAACTGGTGGCTTTCTCCTCTCGTGGTAGCTCATTTTCATATAAAGAAACCTGATGTGAATCAGTTTACATCATATGTAAAAAGAAAAAGAAAAAAAAATAAAGTACAGAAAGGTAATTGAAAATACTCAAATTACTGACAACGCTAACAGAAGTTGTTTCAATACAGGCGGAGATGATTATAAAGCGTTTTCATCTTATGAAGGATGACGGAGGATAGTGAAGATATAGCCGTGTGTTTAGTTGCAGCGTTTTGATTATAGCGTGCACAAGTCGTCCAAGAGAAGGGAAGTTAAAAACAATAATGCAAAATGGTTCAATTGTATTCCTCTTCTAACTGCTTGGTGACTTACAGCTAACATTGTGTTCAGGGGGCGTTAACAAACTCACATCAACGGAAATAATCCTTGTTTTTTTAACTGTGACTTCAAATTACGACTCACAAGTTCATGTCCATCATTGAGCCCTTGATGTTTCAGAGGTTGCCGTCTTGTTCTTTTGCGACGTCTTTGCAAGTAAAACAAAACTACTACCATCACAGCAGCACCGGCCAAACTGATGACGATTATCAGAAGAATGTTCGGTCTAGTGGGCGGAACTTGAGGCATTTTTGTTGCTACACAAAAAGAGGTGCAATAAAATATAATAAAGTGTACATTTAGCTGACCAACAGTTAAATTTTTTGTCTTACAGTACCGGTACAGAATGTACAAAAAGAACTGAAATTTTCATAAATTCTGATTTAAAACTACGTCAAAATATGTTCGTCTAAATGAAATAGCATGTCACCCCCGTAGCTTATGAATAATTTCGGGGGAACGAAGTAATAATTTGTGGGAACGAATTAATATTTCGAGGGAATGAAATAACTCTCAACTTGATTTTCAACCGTCCAATTTTTGTCCACCTGTTTTTTTAGGGGCTCCGTACACACAAACCCTTGTGTGATTTGATTTTTCTCTTTACAATAAACACAGAATAGACTCAATTCCTCGTCCACCCCACACCCTGAAAAATCTTCAAAACAACTTCTAAACTTGTCCGCCCTGACACAACCTTTTTCGTTTACACAAATGACCGGTTTGGAAACATGGTTTGAGAGTGGACAGTCGATATTAGCTCCCCGAGGTTGACAAACTAGTTGACGACCTAGTTTATTAACTTGTATGTCAACTTCCAACATTCAAAATCACACTAGCGCCTGGGACGCACGCGTATTTACCCTGCGCGCGAATACTAGCGCGCACTTGGTAAACAGCAAAAACAAAAGTATCTGACACGTAATGAGGAATGCACCAGAGAGAATTCGGCTCTCGATCAATAATATTTTACAGGTGTAGTTACATCAACTATCCACCCTCAAACCATGTTATTATTTGCCTACCTCCAACCACCAACGGTTCGGAATTCCATACTACATTTGCCATCTGTGTGAAGTTGAAAGAATTTACGGAAAAATATATAAACAATACACGACTTAAAATTCAGCGGTGATTCAATTGTCCAATATTGATGAAGTCTTTATTGAATATATACACATCGATAAATCAATTTTTAAATCCAACTTTATTAAAACTAACTTCTTGACTCATGCTTTTTTTTTTTTGGTCCAAAATTTGAGTTAACCGATTTAACAGGTTATAAGTGAACCGCCAAGCACGACCGCCTCACTTATAAGCCTCAAATGGTATATCACGGTATCATGATAGAGGCAGTGACCTCCTAACTTTAAAGCTACGATGGCCATCATGATACGTGACCACCTCGTTTATAAGCTACATTGACCATCACACTAGGTTGACTTAAATTCGTTTTTATATATTAACTTGATTACCGTTTTATTTATTCTGCTGACGGCACCGACGTAGATCTCATACACAGCGCCCTCTTGCAGAGGTGGGTTCCAGTAACTCCCGTATGTTTTGTTGTCACCCACGACAAACTTTCCTGGTAGTCTCCCCGGTAGTTCAGCAGCAACGTAAGCAGATGGATTCTCGGCATGACGCTGAAATTCAGGCACAGCTCGTTTGGATATCTTGTTTGTAGAGGCCACATCGTCCTCGACATTTCTTCTTACACCAATCTGGTAATGGCTTTAAAAATGTTAAGTAAAAATTGATCGTTATCTTATTTTTCTTTAATTAATGAACGTACATAATCTAATTTTCATTTCTGTTTTTCTTCAAAGAAATGACAACGAAGCAAAATGAAGTAAACACGACGTTCAATATTGATAACCAATTGTGCTAGCATGCCGGACGTGCAAGAATAGTGTAATCTTATTTGGAATGTTCTAACATATGAGATTTGTGGAGAATATGTGTATGCAATAAATTTGTAGGAGTTTTTTTGTAATGGCTGTTAATAATAATAATAAAACGTAGTTCTTATGTAGCGCTTTATAACAACCGGAGGCGTCTTTAATAAAGTGCTTATCACTTGTCCTACAGGTATGTGGAGCTATATTGGGAATTTAACACCTATTTACTTTATACTTAGCACCATGTAACGGTTCACAAGGCACTCTGGCGCAATCTGCAGACCAACCCTTCCCTTAACGATAAGTGTACTGGGATATCTTACGTGCATTACACACAACACATGCGACCTACAGCTTTACATCCCATCCAAAGGACAAATCTATAATGGTTAAGTGTCTTGCTTATTATGGACACAAGTGTCAGTCACGACCTGGACTCGAACCCTCACTCCGCTGGTAAGAAACACCAAAGTTTGAGTCTAGTGTGCTTGACCGCTCGGCCACGACACGTCAATTATTGTTTTCGTGTGGTAGGTTTTTTTTCACCAGGAGTCGTATTCGGAAAATGTTATCCTATTGCTAATGAAGCTTTCTTAACACATCTCACCTGATGTATTTGGACGTACTCTTGCTGACCAGACCGATTGCTATCGACGAGACAGTTGGCTCCTTCCCTACGAGAGTTGGCTTTTCTGGTGCAGTAAAATCTTGGAGTTATCAAATGAGAAATACGTTACGTTTTAACTGACGCAAACGAGCAACAGGGATCGGTTGACTTACTCTTCGCCAAACTCAGGAACATTCCCCCGTGACCCAGTGGGTTGGGGAAAAATCAAAAATTTGGTGAGTTAAAGACTTGGACAAGTTTAACTTTGCCCTCTAGAGACTCATCTGTACTATGATTTTGTCTTCCAAGTCTGAAAGAATGTCACTGAACTGACGCTCTCTTTAGCTGAATTAATGTCACTGTGCTCTGAAGAATAGCTTTTTAAGCTTATTGAATTATTGACTTCGGTTGTTTAACTGCTCGACTACGCAACACAATACTACGTAAGGAAACATTTTCTAAGCAGAATTCAAGGTTCAAGATTCAAATTTACTCAATCACGTTTTTGTATAAAAACATGGAAATATTTTTGCAAGTGGATTATAAGAAGCATTAATCCAGTGAATTGTAAGAATCATTAATAAACATTCATTTGATTATTAACACAGGATAGAACAAATGAATGATTAATGATAATGATTTATCATATTAATGAGAACAGCTTACGGTTACCTGTTGCCATTTGAGTGTAAACGTCTAATCTTTCCTTTTGTCCCTCGTTGCCGGCATCATTTACTGCCCAAACCCTTGCTTCGTATTTTGTCGAGGGTTCAAGATCGGCAATTACTGCTCTCAGGGAAGACATGTCAACTTTTTCTTGAATTTTAAAGGCCGAGTGGGGGTCAAATTTGAAGCTGGTGTCGTAAGGTCTGGCCATTACACGATACTCAACCTGACGGGTTAAAATAAACACACCATCAAACCGAAAACGGTTTGGATGTAATAAATTGTATAGGTTATTTTTAAACGATCAAATCATAACTGCCTTACAAATCAACTTTGCAGTTTTCATCATAAAGGCAAAATGGGCGAAAATAGCGAAAACTGAAAGCAAATAGTCGTACATCCATACAATGCACAAGAGAGAAAAGGGTAATGCAACAATTTATTCAACGACTGAAAGAGCCTTCAGATTGCTGGAAGAAACAAGAGGTTGTCTTCAACACAGAGTTTTGCAAAGCCGTAATTGTATTTTAGAATACATTTTCACTGATAAATTTCTCTTTTAAATGGTATTTAGATTGATTGAGAAAAAAAGTTAACTTACATTATACTTGTTGATCCGTCCGTTCGGAAATCGCGGCTCATTCCAATGTAGCGTGATACTTGTTTGACCAATATGCCTCACAGTGAAAGAGTCAGGTTTACTTGGCACTTAGGACACAAATACAATTTACAAATTAGGTTGTGCTTGATTCTATTCGAGATGAAAAACAACCTACATTTGGAAGTGCGTGTAATATACATATTTGGTTCTTTTTTTATATTTTAAAGAAAATTCTTCTAATTTTGTTTCACTAAGTTTGTAATTTTGTAAGTTTGTAGGTCATAGGCCTATCTATTTTGCCCTTGGCAAATCTACAATCGCTCGTAACGATTCGTCACGTTAGTGAATGAATGAAAATAACTTGTTATTTTAACATACCTCCAGATTCGGTAATTGCTTCAGCGACGGCACTCCATGGGCCTCTACCAATTCGTGTCTGTGCTCGTACCTGAAAACAAAATGCAAAGCATTCTTTCATCATTTACTTGAACATAGGATTTGTATGTGAAGTGGTGTTGCGGGTGATGAGGCACCATACATAAACACAAATTTAAGCTTACAGAAACATCACAGAAAAACATATATTACCGATAACGATACATTTCGGATAAGACGTTGAGTCTTTGCAAGACACACGTGAAAGGCAAGTCCAGATTCTTTACAGAAAGTGCAAAGCATTTCCTGTGGGCTTCGATGGAGCCAGTTTGTGTGAAGTGGGCGTGACTTGGAGTGGAATTAGGTCAAACTTACCAAAAAGGATAGAAAACGAGTTATGTCGACATTTGTTTTCAAGTCATTACTTTTATGACGTAATGATCTCTTGGGTCGTACAAAGTATTTTCAGAGTTTATGTCGAAAGGACATTTTTCGGCATCGAGTTTGTCACCACTGACGCTTAGCGTATCAAATGTATACCCAAATGGATGGGGGGGGGGTTCTACTCCAAGCTCAAAGAGGTCACTTCACACTCACCTATCGGAGGACTTTTAAGATGCTGGCGACAGCAGACACAACGGACCTTTTCTGAGCATGCGCGCACATGCTCAGTGCTGCGCGCATAGTTCTGAGCATGCATACTACTGGTGAGAACTGTGAAAAGGGACCGTCTTAAAGTCCCCCATTGTTTCCCAAAGTTATTAACAGCATGTTTTTACCCGAACAGTTTCGCTGTTTTCGCAAAGTGAAACTACACTTATTCACACCGTATGATATTGCTGAACATATTCCGACGATTTGTTTTTCTCGTCCCTTTCCCTCACATGAATGCGCGTGCGAGGGACTTTGTGACGTCCAAAATAGGCTTGTGATAATGTCTCTATACTTTGATGAACAGTTAACCTAGCTTTTTGTGTTCCAGTCGAAGACTTTAAATTCATTACCTGAAAAGAATAACTGATCAATCCTTCCAAGTTGTCGATTGTTTGGTATGTTTGGTTCACTTTCATGGTTGTTGAGTTTTCAGATTCTGTCTTCCAGTAACGGATCTCATAACCGATGATGTCACCATGGGGAGGATTGGGAGGAAGCCATGACACAATGATCTGGTCGCTGCTCGTACTGGGAAAGGTGACATTGTTTGGAGCTGGTGGAACTGCGGGAATGCAAACCAATACGTGATTTACTGCTCAACTTACAATCCAGTTACGAGTATAAACAACATTACCATCGAACCTCAATGATCGTACACAAAAGTACAGGTGTGGCTTGAAAGTGGCTTACAAATAGTATTTAAGCCAATTCAAGTTTTCCACCAGGTAGCTGATCGACGCTTACCAAATAGCTCCTAAATTACTTCTGCTATCTCTGGCAGCCATTAAGCTAAAATCTCCTCAACTTTCATTTGGTTGCGAAGATACGGGTAATCCAAATTTTAAAAAGAGGCATACTGATACTTTTTATTGTTCGTGGGAGAGAACATCTATTGCAACCATTATGAGTTTAATAATCCATTGAGACTAGCTTGAGAAAAGTTATAGTTTGTTACCCCGGTTTATATAAGATGCAATACCCTGCGGTTGTAAATTTAAGAATCTAACGACGTGAATCTGGTGCTTTATTTGGAATGTCGACCCGCAGATTAATTGTTAAAACAGAAATTATGCCAAGAAGGATTTTATATGAGGAAGGCTGTTATAATTATTGTATGTTTCGTCTTTAGAGAAAACATAGACACGGCTCCTTCGATTAAAACGCGAAATCCAAGTAATCAACCTGGAATCCGTCAGTGTTCATCTGATTTGATCAAAGTGTTAATGAGTACAGTACTTACTTCCTTCGAGCGTCCTATTCGTAATTGATGCAAAAGGACCACCACCAAACTGATTCACTGCAGACACCAACAAGTTGTAAGACGTGAACGGTACGAGGTCTGTAAACTCCACAAATGTGCTTGAGGTGTTTTTTGTCGTCATGTAACCGTTTGCAGTATTAATCAGTTTGTATCGGTATGTCGTTATGTTGCCGTTGCGGTGACCGCATTTTGGTTTGTCCCAGGAGAACTTCATGGTATTGTTGGTAACAACTGTAGCCTTCAAGTTAGTAGCTGAACCACTTGGTTCTAATACAATACATTCAAATCAAAATATAAAGTAATCGGAGTTTAATTATGGTCTTATCATTTTAACTGTTTGATGATATTGCCTAACATGTTCACGGCTGAGTGGCATCGAGTGCTGAAATTTGGTCCTATGGGCCGACCGTATATATATATCAATCGCGGTCAGGGCATACGTATATTGTACTAGTGCTTCTTAATGAAGTTAACGGGTACATGTATCGGTAGAGATTGCTATAATAATCGTGCCGACTGTACTACCAGCGCTGCAAATTCATAGAGTTTTGATAGGGATATTTTTTTCTGAATACATAATTGTAATCTTTGCCCGGTTAGCTGAAATGTATAAATAAAAGTATATTCAGTGTCAACCGTGTAATGATCAACTCGACAATTGTTGTCATTTGGTTTTTGCCACGATATGTTTAGTTTATTGGCTGATAAATGGACCGCTTCTAACATAGACACACTTCCCGGTGCTGGAAAAGTAAATTAAATGATTAGTTTTCTTCCCAAAACACTTCTCAATCGGGTGTTGAGAGCGGTTATGCCCTACACGGACCATTAAGTAGGATGAACCACCAGTTCCGCCAGGTATGTTTGGTGAACCACAGAGTGTCGCCATAGTCAGACGTAGTAGGTAAAAACAACATACGTTTCCAATATGTTGTTTGAAACATGGTCCGTGTTTGATAAACCTGGTATGTTAACAGCTGAGCAAAAAAAAATAGATAAATTAATAAATAATGTTAGGCGACCTTGAGCACCCATTTTGTGGAAATGGGTAAAACATAAACTGTTGCTATCATGTACAATTCGATGTCACAATTCTTACCAATTTCTGATGTATTTTGATGTATCACATTGGTCCACTCTGACTTGGCGTCTTTAGGGGTAATGGCCCTTACTCTGAATGAATAAGACGTACACGGTGATAAACCCTCAAACATAAAAATGTTTGAATAGGTGTAGCTTTTGTTATGACTTCTTTGGTCACTTCGATGGAAGTCATACTGATAGCGTGTAATATTACCACCTCTAGAACCACAAGGAGCAGGATACCAAGAGAATGTAAGACTTGAATCGCTTGAGTAAACATCGGCGTTGATTACAGGTGCAGCTAGTTCTATAAATGATAAAACAACAAATTTGTGCTCAATATTTATGTCCTTTCTAAACGAAACCTTTCAAATTTGTCCCTTATTTTGCAGTCGTTAAAACTCTATGGAGACAAAAGTTGGGTCGAATTATCAAATATCAATTTATTTAAGAGTATTCTAAAGCATAAAGACATCGCTGGATTAAAGCAATGTTATTCAAAGTCGAGTTGCTAGTAACTGCTTCATACAATACACTGCTTGTTGGCATCAGATGTGTCAAGTAATGTAATGGGTCAAAGAAAAAAAGAGAAAAACAATAAAATATGATCTGGTAAAAAGGCGCTAAACATGATTGATTTTGGTAAAAAAAAAAGGGGGGGAGATGGCTGAATGTTGTATCATTACTCACTTGTTTGTCCTGTAGTCACTATGACAGAGACTATTTCACCATTTCCAGCTTCATTTGTCGATGTTACGTTTACTCTGTACGTAGAATATGCTTTAAGTCCGTTGATAGTGATTGCAGTGTTTGTGGTACTTAATGAACCGATTAGCTCATTGACCCTCTGACATTGCTCAATGTTGAGTAGGTCATAGGTCACCAGGTAGCCAGTGGCGAGGCAAGGATTGTCCGAGTCTTTCCCAGGGGCTGTCCATGATACGTCCAGTTTATTGTGGTCCACGGGGTTGACTGTTAAGTTCGTAACCATATCCGGGGCTGAAACGTAAATTAATCAATATTTAACGAATGATTGTTACGCCTGTTTTTATATGTGAATATTTACAAGTCATCAAATCACGCAAGCGCGCATCTTCTGTAAGCGCCGGGGTTTGGCTTATATTTCGGAGACCTTACATAAGATATTGCAAAGAGCAAGTCATGTTTGTTCATTAACACTTTTCTTTTAATGCTGCCCATTTCCCAGGGGCTTTTGGTAATTGTTATAGAGCCAGTTTGTGTTTTAAGTGAGCCTGGCTTAAAGTGAAATGTTTGTCAAATCTCAGTCGATGTTCACATTTGGCAACGATAAACACTGTTAGGTTCATGTCAAAGAGCAAAAAGTAAGCTATTGATGAAAAATCACAAGTAAAATATCTTTATGTGAATGCCATCATATTGAAATGTGATGGAACCGAATTTAAAGTTGCTGAACAAAAGGTAGGTGTTCCAGGTTCCATGTATTAAATATACATCAGAAACTACAGACTCATGTATAGACTTGGTTTAGTGGTTGCTGCGTTTTTAACGTAAAACATGTGGGATTTAAGTGTACATAATTTGGAGAAAACGAAAAGCTCATTTAATAAAAAGCCTTCTGAAGGACCGAGATTAGTCATGTTGTTTCCCTTTATTAACCAAATATCGTAATTTAGTGGTCAAAAGGGTTAGTGGAAAAGAATATATCTTTTGTCCGAAAAATTTTCAGATGGCATTCAAGTTACCTGTAGATTATATCCGGCCCTAATGGATATTTTAAAGTATTGTTTGAATGGAATATTGTATATGGACAAATCGAACTATGAGGAGAGTCTACAATTACTTTTGGTTTTACCTTTTTTTCCAGTTGAAAAAAGTAGCTCAAAACTGTGACGCCCGATGCCTTTAGTTGTTTGCGCAGCTACGCTTATTCCATATTCCAAGCAGGGAGACAAAGTAATGTCGGCACTGATACCCTCAACATGTCGAGTCTCTGTTATGTAACTGTCTCTCCGAGTGATCCTCATGACGTAGTTCACAATGTTAGCTCCATTTGTTGGGCAAAGAACTGGCTGCCATGAGATAGTAGGTTTGACTGAACTGATGTCATCCCCAGATGAGCGATGGGGCTGGGCCGGTGAAAAGTCAGAATCTGGAGTCAAAAACAAAATCGCGCGCAACATTTGAAATGCAGTAAATTTCGGTGTATAAGCCGATGTTTATACGTTGATTGTGGGCCTCAAAAAGTGTCCTGCAGCTTATACACCAGGCGGCTTGTACGGAGACATATTAATTTCAAAGAATAGATCTAATTGCATATTTTTACAGAAAGATCGTTGGTAAGAAAGCACAAGGTGCCATAAACACATTGTTCAAACAAACAAACAAAATACAGAAACCTGCAAACTATTATTAAGACAACCGGTGACCCAATAACTTTGCATCCCGCGCACGAAGAACGTCACGTAAATCATGCCAAGGTTGTAGAGCGACCATTGTCGACAAGCGGCTGATATTGACTGATACCCTGCACATGTTTTGGAAAAAGACTTCCGCGCAATATCGGTCACTGGTTTACAAAGTGTCGTTGTCCCATTACCCAAAACTTACGTAAACATATCCAGGGAACATTCGGGACATCACTATTTAAACAGACTTTCAACAACCACGACCGAAAAGTTTCCCTAGCATAAATATAGTGACTTTGGAAAACATTTGTTTTTAACATAGCAGAAGTATAATAAAAATATACATAAAATATCGTTTACGTTCACTCATCATGTCTCTATTGGAAACGGCTTGGAATTCATAGTGGGGTTCCTCAACTTCTTTTTTACATCGATGGTCAACGACGTGTTAGACCCGAGCTCCGAGAATTGTAGGTAAATAAAAACAAATATATGGATATACAACGAATAATAAAACTAAAACAAAAATACATTTATTCAAAAAGTGTTATGTACAATAAGCAAGAGGACAAAGGTAAAAGACAAGAACATATAACTTGGAGTCCAGCTCCTTAAAGGTCCCATGAATTATTTTATTTTTTGTATTGGTTAAAAAAATAAAGTATGCCTATTATAGTATATCTTTACTTTTTTCACATTTTTTTTTACATGCGTATTAATCGTAGAAATAACGATTCCTAAAATTAGGGGATGTCGTGCTCCGCCCACCCTTCCTCATTAACATAAAATCTGTGACGTAGACAGTGGAACGGCTGACCAGGGTCATGTGTGTGACAATAACATACAATGCATTGTTGACCACTCGGCACCAGAGCCGTCTTTGAAATGTTTTACCACAGCCTACGTCATGGATCATTGAGCAATCAGATGGCACACATTTTCGGGGTTCAATTAAAATGTATTAACGCATGCAGACACATCAAAATAGTCAATACTATGTTTTGTTAATTTCAAACCATATATTAAGCCACAAAAATGTTCCGTGACAAAAAAATTCTTCATGGGCCCCTTAGACAAACTAAAGCTGAAAAAACAGTCAACTATTGATGAGTGTAGTTGGAGAAGGAATTGGGCTGTTTTATACCTGTTGGTTCTACACTTGATTGAGCAAAGTTTGTTTTTGTTCCTGAGATTGTTATTTCTTGTTGGTGGAGCAAGTGTCTGAGGTTGTTTGAACTTAGCAGTGATTTGCCAAATTTAGTAAAAATTGTTCAAGTCGAACAGAAACAGGTGACAAACCAAACTGGGAGTAAATTTCACTGAAAGACTTAGTACTACAAAAACCAATTGTTAGGATGATGCAGAGTGCTTTTCTCTGTAATTTCTCCAGACATTTCAATTGTGATTTACTAAGACATGAAAACTATCTGAAATGTTGAGGTTTCTCTCTTCGTTATTCTCTACTGAAGTATGAAAATCTTTTGAAATTGAAAATGGATAACATAGATGAAAATTCACGATCCTTTCTGGTGACTGTAAATTGAATTTTATGTAAACCCCATCGGGCATGCAGACGATCGTTCCCGGCAGCTGATTGGGCAGCACTCCACGGACGATGACGTCATTATTTTGCACGCAAGTGCGACTCCAAGACGTGGCCAAGCACGTCCCCACAGGCTGGTCTTGAATCTACAATCAAGACCTTCGGGTAAACGTTGGCAACGAGCGGGTCACTTGCTTGTGTCACGGGGCATTCCCAGGCCAAGCAATATTTGGGGAAACACGTGTGTGACGCCATGTATGCTTATTGGACAACAGAGGAATTGTTGTCCTTTTATGAATGAAATGGACGGGATCACGTCGTGAAAATGTTGGACTGGTTTGTTTGTGTATGCAGAAAGATTACCATTGTGTTTACATCGTATTTCCTATCGTTTGTAACAGGTCATTCCATTTAACAGCCCTAAAACCAGTCCTCCGATTTGTGTAAATGAGGTAATTGCAGCCATGGCATGAGCTTTGGATTGTTTGCCTACAACCCTGGAGCCGAATTTAAGAAGAAGAAAAAATATTAAAAAAACAAAACAAAACAAAAAACAAACAAACAAACAACCAAACAATCCAACAACCCGATAAACAACTTTTGGCATGAAACATTGTAAGTTATGAATACAAAGCAAGTCTTCCATGTAACTAATAACTACACTATTACTCAATTTTAGTTTAGCACGTTTTTCTTTAATAGTTGATTGATCAATTGTTTGATTTGAATTTGTAGCGTTTAGAATCTCTAAGTTTAAGTTTGAATATTAAGCAACGTTTTAGATTTTCGTACTTAGTTTTCCCACTCATTCAACAGAGGGCAATTTTAACAGTGTGGGAATGTAAAATCTGTTGTTATGTAAAATGGGATTGGGACTTGTGTTTTGGGGCCAAAGTCTTTGAAGTTATTAAGCCACGTGAGTTTTATGCACAGAAAACTAAAGCTGTTTTCAGATTTTGGTTAAGACTTTAAGTAAAGTCATTACTTGTTTGACAATTTTTGGCAAATTTATCAGGTTTATTTTGTATGTTTTGATATACAGTTAAACCACTTTGCCACTTCGCATCACTTGTGACTTCAAGTAAAACCATTTCACATACAGTAACCCATATGTCAGCTTAGCATACAGTTGGAGAAAAATTGTCGTTTAACGGAGGAAAACAATTAGTTAGTGGTGTCAAGAAGTTGTTATCACATTAAAGTTTAATCGTTCTGGTTTTAGTGCGTCTCATTTGATTGAGTTACTAGTTGTGTCAAGACAAAGGTCGACAAGCATCAGCAAGTATTCCCTGACATACCCAATGTTGTATCGGAGGCTACAGAATGCATACGCTTATTGTAAGGTAAAATATAGGATTAATAAAGCTAATAGCGCAGTGTTTTATACTTCTGTGATACATGAAGAAAGAAAAACCTATGAAAATGTGGGTTCAATCCATCGTCCGAGTCAGGAGAAAATAATGAAAAACCACGCACACTTTTCAGCATGTAAATATTGTCCTTAATTTTGATTGTTACAACCAAAATTAAAATAATGACGGTTTTCAAATTCTATTTTCTCGACTTTGAATTTTTTTTTTTCAGACAGGAATATTTTTATGAAAGAGTGGTACTGGTATGAACTTCAAAATCAGTAAGCTTTCGGCCTGATATTAGTATGAACATTTGTGACTCAGCCTGTGTGAGTGAGACACTTTGAGGTTAAAGTGTAAATTTCAATTTCATCATGTAGGGCATCTTCAAAGGATTAAAATGACACCACATTGACCTCTACAGAGTTTACGGTTCTAATCCAGAACAGTCAACTCTGTAGAAGTTAGTGTGGTGTCTTTTTAATCTTTGGGAGATGCCCTACATGATGAAATTTTGACTTAATTTTTACCTCAAAGTGTCTCATTTACACAGGCTGAGTCACATTTGTTCGCATGAATACCAATCATGTATTGTACCTTTAAAAGAACACTCAAAATACACACATATCAAATGCCAGCTGCCATTTTACAAAGAAGCACAAACCTTACCTTCATCTATTGATGCTGTACACGTAGTATTGCAAGATGACATATTGCGATAGTTGAGACATTTGTCTAAAAATAAAAGTTATCAACAGGGTAGGATTAATAGTAGGAATAATCATTTTAATCCGATATACAAATCGATGTGAAACTTACATAAAAGACTGTGATCAATAAAAAGTAGTATGGATGCTGCCTCCAAATAGTGATATAATAATCACCAGTTTTTGTATGGCGCTTATTACAAAAAAAAACTGTAAGTGCTTATTGGGCAAAACAAGTGAGTCTCATGAGGTTTGAGTTTGGAATTGTTCAAGTGCGGGAGAGTTTGTGATGTGATTGGATTGACGTTTCTATAGTTTCGGTGATGTACATTTGAAGTATTATTGATCATTTTATTTTTTTTTTTATTTTTTTTTATTTTTTATTTTTTTATTTATTTATTTTTTTTTTTTTTGCGGAGGGGATATGGACAGAGTAGACCCTGAGAAATGAGCGAAGATTGTTCGGGGCGTCGTACTCCTTGATTTATTCATATAGGGATAATCTGCTATCTCCAGTGTCCACACTGTATGAGCATTCTCCTTGTAAATGAACAAACGTAATCAACCTACCTGTACAGTTTTCTCCAGTGTACCCGGGTTCACAACTCTCAGAACAGTTAACTCCAAACTTCAAAGCAGCACACACTTTTAAAACAAAATAAAACTTATAGATCAGTGAAGTGTGTGCAATTAATACGTTAAGCTTTAACAGAAAGATTGTTTGGTGTATCTTTAGTGTATCCTAATTCACAGTTCCCGTAGCATTGACCTGATACTCCATCTTCGAAATGACAAGTCTGAGAAGAATTGGCGCAACAATTACCGTCAGCACATCCTTAAAAAGCATCAATATATATTTGTTTTTTTTATAATCCAGTTAAGCTTAAATTTAGGAGCCCCTAAAGGTAAAGGCAAAAGTAAGAAATTACATTTTTATAGCACCTTGGGTGCTTACAAAGACTGTTGCGGTGCATTCAGCAGCCACTGCCAGAAACACCGGGAAAACCCCTTCTCTTGACGATAAGTGTAACTTGGTTAATTAGTAAGTTGAGGGTCGTAGAGACAAACATAATAAACAAAACAGTCGAAAGAAATAATAACTAATCAGTCACTGAAATCAACATAACAAACTACTTTAAAAACAAGCTCATTAGTTAATACTATACCTTCTGTGCAATCAAGTGCAATAATAACTAGAATTGTGTTTGTGTTTTTATAGCAAAACAAAATTAAACGACTGTTATAGGTCGTGACAGTCCCAATATTGTAACAATACTGTCCCAATGTGAAAATCAATGTCCAGTTTAGTTTTAGAAATGAAACCTCTCACTAAAGCGCTTTAATATGTGATGACGTCAGCAAACCTATTTTCAGAAACCTTAGAGTTCACTGACACTTTTGTACATAGAAACTATATGGAAATTCTTGATAACTTTTGTTAAAAATGTCACTAGGCCCATGTTCTGTCATACGCCATTCAAAAGATACTATTTGTTCTTAATGTTTTTTCTAAGTGCTAATGTGCGACTTGGGCATTGCAACGAACAGTGTCAGGTCACTCTGCAAATGTGAACATAACCGTTATCATTGCATCAACAGAAGACTGTACGTACTGTGGGTGACGGTCGTTAGCGGTATTTGATAAAACACATAATGTGCTAGCAACAAATTTGGTGTGGGCCTAATTGTGTGCTCACTTCAGCCTGGTCCAAGAGACGCCAAAAACGTAATGAATATCGTCCACAAAAAGGTGCAAAACACTTTAACAAACTGCTGTTTTATGAAAAACGGTGCCTGATAGGCTTACGCACACGCCACCCATACCGCTCTTACATAGCAACACATAACTTTATGTTGACACTTTTCCAGGCAGTGACAATAATATATTGAGTACATTTTAGATAATGCGGTGATTTTGTCTTCATACCTTGACAGTTAACCCCAGTATATCCTGGTGCACAGTCACCCTCACATTGACCTGTTGTTCCATTACACGATACCCCATCCGCGCAGTGACAGGTCTGAGCACAGTCTGCGCCGTACATTCCATCTCCACAAGCTGTAATTTGTGTGAATTGAATAATTGTCCTTGGGCCAATTTTGGAGATTGTATATATTTCAGAACTATCAAAAGCAATTATGTTCGTATGACTTTGATCATCGTCAATCCGACAAAAACTATCTATGGTTGGCAAACTCCAGTTCATGCGGGGACTTAAATATATTATTTGATTCAAATGCTGGAAACGGCAACGACTGTAGAAACAATATAATGTGTAACGTTATCAGAAAGAGAAAAAAAACCACAAGACACTCAATCGAAAACGAGCATATTTTCAATGTTTGTAGTTGTATGGTTTTGGGATGATATCTACCTTCTGTGCAATTGAGTCCTTGGTATCCGGCAGCGCAACTGCAGCCGTATGGATCTGGTAAACAGAACAACATTCCTCCGCACGCAGTACCGTCAGCTTGGAGTACAGAATCACAGCGGAGACTGCCATTTTGTCCAAATCGGTTTGGTCCAAGTACTGTGTTGTAACAAGAAGAACTTTTGTAGCTATTTTTGAATAAAACAAACTTTATTTTAAAGAGTAAAATTAACAATTTGTTTGTGTGCTTTTTCGTTTTAGAAATCAATCGGTGTTTTTTTTTTTTTTTTTTTTTTTTTTTACTCTCACTGACATTTTTGACACGTTTTCCCGCTGAAACCAGGTGGACAGACACAGGCGCCACTGACGTCATCACAAACTCCGCCATTAAGACAAATCGGGCAATCACTAGCACAGTCAGTTAAATTCCATTTATCTCGTTGGCATCCTTATATACAAACAGAAAAAAAATTGTGCTAGTTGATAAATTGGGATTTCATAGCTTATTCCGAATGTTTAAAAAATGTACCTAAAATAATAAAGGGGCCAGTGGAGGAACTCTCTGAATACACCATATTGGTTATGCAGACGGGGATTCATAATGTTATAAATGCTTAAGGACTACTTTGTGATAATATTTGACAATTGGCCCTCAACTGTCTCGTTACTTGTAAATCCGTTTGTGTAAGTGATACAAGATCGTGTTTCTGTAAACGATTAAAATTCGAACCCCGCATGAACAACAACAAAAAAAAATGACTTTTTAGTATCAGATGTTTCCAATGGACACTTACAAAAGGAGATTCAAACAGATTCTCTGGATGTATTCATGTTTTTCTGTTCGTGTAGTTTATTGCTAAAGGGTAAATCAAAGTTTAAAAGAAATGTCATACGAAATTCAATCATTTTTGAAATTATTGTGTACCTCTAACTATTAGTTTAAAAAATGCTTGGATTCCTTTGCCACGATGGTGTTGATAATGACACTCGTAGATACCGCTATCATTAACGTTGGCGTTCGCAACATTCAAAACCATGGAGCCATCCAGCTTTTCGAGAGGCTGGTTGCCATTCTTTCTCCAGCGGGTCTCATTTAGCGACGGACTCATAGACTTGACGCTGAGTGTTACATTATCACCGAGGTCCACAGTCTTGCTTACAAATGATGGCAGAAGATGAGCTTTAAGGATTAAAGCAACAAAAAACAAAATATAAAAACAGATACCTGTAACGGCCTATATATGATTTAAAGGAGGTTGAGTTTTAGGATACCAATTTGATACATTCCAAGTTACCATCAAGCTTTTTGTTCTTCGCCCGTAAATGTTGTACTTTTTTGTATAATTTAGCCCCATATATTAAATCTAAGAATTGAAAACTATATAACTTAGGGGCTGGATCCAAGCCACTGAATTGTAGTATTGGCCTGATTCAAATCAAATCATTGTGACTAAGGTGCTTGTGTCAAATTCATAAGAATTTCCCCGCAGACATGTTTTTGTTTTCCCCAATTAGGCCTACCTGTTGAACTCATGATGACAGTTTCTATACTGACATTGCCGGCTTTGTTCCCTAAACTGCAAGCAAACACACCGATCCTTTGAACCCCACGAGAGGCCGGCATATCTAGTGTGGAGATATGCGTATATCCATTAGGTCCTTGAGTTCCTTGTGCGGTGTTTGCCTGTAGGTTGAGGGGCGAAGACCTGTTACTGGTGCCTGTGTATGTTGTCCTCTCAAAAGACAGACTTCCGTTCAGACCAACAAGAATCCCCTTGATGAATGTTTGTTGAGACGAGTTGATGCGAGGTTTGGTGATGCATGTGAAATCATCAATGCCGGAAACACCTAAATTATACACAACGGAAATTGATATTCTTCAAAATCCATAGTAATTTTTCGCATGAATCAGTGAAGTTGTATGGCCCGGTTTTAGCAGATTTAATTCCTAGCCTCACCCCCCCCCCCCTCTTTTTTGAACGAATGTTGACAGTTGTTTCGAAACGAAAAACATAAAAAAACACTGTCGCATACGCTACAGAAAATGCACAAAAACATGTTAAAATGTTTGTTCACGGCTGAAGTTATTTTTAAAAACAATTGCCACAATACACGCAGTGGCTGCTAAACGAGGTGCCCGGAAGCCAACATTCTGGCGACAGCCCGTACGCTCTCGAGGTCAAATTCTATTTAAAAATCAAATACGGCTTTACACGATTGCTCACACACGCCGAGAACTCACAATTTTCGTCTTTGGCATCGTTCCACGCATCACTTTTGACGTTAAAAGCCCTTCTCAAAATAGACAAACTGCGCGACCCACGTCACGTGATCTGTAGTGGGTATTTAATGTAAAAAAAAAACACGACGTCCTCCATAGGAAAGTGCGTTACGGTACATGATAATAATAGTAATAATAATTGCTACATTTATATAGCGCCTTACGCCTTAAACGACCCCAAAGCGCTGTAACAAGATAACAAAAATTATTAGTAAAATATATATAATTATAAGGGAAAGCTATGTAAAAACTACACAAAAATATGATTATTTCATTGTTTTCATTCGATCGAGGCCTCTCTTTCTCAAAACCTGTGGAAAATATTCCAGAGTTTGTACCAGAGACCTTCGAGTGGCTGAATAAAGCCAGTAAGGAAAGTTCCAGCAGGTCTTGGAAATTATACAAGTAACGTGTAATGTGCACGATGTGGTAGTGTAGTTGCACTACGGAACGTTTGGACCAGACGATTTGAAGCTGAATCATCCAAAGAAATCGCTTTCCAAAACTGTGTGATTTATTTACCTATTTGAAATTTCGCAAGGCTAGGTATACATGGTCACTTTTCCAACATTCTTTACCTTTTTTACAGTGTTTTTAATAGGCCTACATTACAAACAAAACAACAGGCGGGTGGTTACATCGTCGTCCGACGCAGGTAGTGCGTAACTCAAAATATACCTTTTTTGTAGTAGAATACTGGTAGTTTATGAAACAGTAATGTGATTATTAACAATGTCACAATATACAACTTTAATAAAAAGGCTTAGAAAGTGTTTTATTATTACCAAAAGCAGACTTTTGGTGTGACTTGTCGGTCACAGCATGTATTTGCACGTAGTTTGCCATCAGCTGAGATGACGTAGTACCCACTACAGGTCACGTGATGACATGTAAACATTGGTCGTGCAATCAGTCTATTAGTATTAATGTAGCCCAGGGCTCCAGCGTGATAGCGCCCTCTTGTGTTGAAGAGTGGAGATGCAGAAAACTTTTCAGAAGTCGCCATTGTTTTCTCCAAAATCGAACATAAAGTTTTGTAATTTGTTGAAATTAATTCACTAATCATATGCCAATCAGCCTCATGTTTTTCAGAAGCATTTCTTACTTGTTTGAGTAAAGCACAGTATAATTGTTGGCTCTCAGGTAAGCAGATTTTCATTATATTAAAGTTGTTTTGGGAAAGTAAAATACCATGTGACTGAGCAATGCATTGTTGACATACATTGTACATGTGTGTATGGTTTTATAGTGTGCATACAATTGATTTTCATTGTATAATCATATGATGTGTGAGTTGCTCATTACTGATAAAGCATTTTATATGATCCCTAATGATTGCCCTATAGTTTTAGGAGACTTGAAGAATTAGTTAAAGTTTCATTCATAAGTGATTTGTGTAACTGTGTACTGATAGTTTAAGATGATTGAGTAAACATTTTCACAGAGGATATAATTAGTAATGTGTATGCCTCAGTATTAGATAAAGTCATGTAACATTCTGTGCATGAGTCTGATCTATGTGATTTATTGTAGTTGGGCATTGTTGAATTTTATCGAGTAGAGTCCAAGGAAGAGATCACTTTTCTTGACTTAGAGATAAGGTATACATGTAAGTGTACATGTAGGTAAACTCCACACATGAACAAGTTGATGTGTATTTCTTTAATGATCAATGATATGATTATGGGAGCACTATGACCTGCAACTAGGCATGTCTATTTTATGATTTGATCTATATTTGAACTCTCAGATCTTGGATCAGATCACCGATTTGTAAATACCTACCGTACATGGAGTACGCTTGACATTGACTGAGTTATACTGATCTTGGGAGGACAGCTGTAACCAGCCCTGTGGGGCAGGAGTATTACACTGGAAAACTTCAAGACATCCAGAGACAGCATCTTCACGAGCATCTTCACTGCACTTGGCTGTGAACATTGTTGAGCCGGACGCGGATTCAAGGGAAAATAGCTCATGTCATATCCTTTGACCGAAATCGCGATTTATGAACCATCGGATTGAACTTTAAGGCAAACTCACAGAACTGAGTGGAAATAATAAAAACCCAGGATCCTGGTACACGTGAAGTGTACTTGTTGTGTTAATAACGAAATATTTGGCAAACTTATTATTTTACTGTTGTTGTGATATTATTGCAGAAGATGGGTAAAGAGTATTAAAAGAAATTGTTCAACTGTTACAAATTTATAGCACTGAGTCGATTCTCTGTGTGTTACATTAAGATCTCTTCTTCAATTGTCCAACTGTGTTCATGTACATATATTCATGACCAGCGTACATGTATCAAAACTTATCGTAATGGGACTTTCATGAAGTATAATCTTGTCAGCAATTTTCCAGTTTTCAGGGGTGAAAATTAATGCTGAAGACAATCAGCGGCATGATGTCTAAATTTGGAACAGGCTTCGCGATTGTCAAAACAAATGCAAATTCGTACAACAATCGTTATTTTTTATTGTGGAATATTGCTTCACAATTCCCCCTCTATTACCGGGGGTGGGGTGGCGGGGGGGGGCACTACCGGGGGTGGGGTGGCGGGGGGGGGGGGGCACGTGTGCCACCTTGATCCGCGCCTGATAAAATGTTTGTAAAATAAAGACATTAATATCACCAACCTATGGTGTTCCACACAATATGTGCCACTACTTTTACAAAAAATAAGCGTCGCATTAGAATATTAGCGGACTATTTAAACGTTGGTGGCGTGACCCTTCAGCAGAGGTCAGCATTCAATCTGGAGCTCGCCGAGTCCGACCAATAAAGAGGTTCGTCTCAAACAGCCAACCAGATATCTCGCACCACGGCAGTTAGGGTGACCGTTTGCCGGATCTTGAACCCCACCGTTGTCCGGTGATCCTACCAAAGTAAGCTGGGAAGTCACCACACCAAAAAAAAAAGAGGCCCTATCCTAAGCTCCTCGCAAATTACACCCTTAATTACCAAAAAAGTACATTAACTGCAACATTGCATACACAAACGTCGCACCATCCTAGCGGGTGCCGCCGCCCGAAGCACGGCATCCCACAAGTACATTTAAATTTGAAAACTGCAGCATACCTATAAGGTCAAAGTTGAACTTTCTCCTCACGCGAGAGTCACGTGGAACAGGTACTCTCGAAGGTCCCCATCCGACGCAAAAAGTTCTAATGCGACGGAAACAATTTTCATGCGACGGAAAACATTATAATGCGACGCGAACAATCTAATGCGACGGAAAAAAATTGATGCGACGAAAAACATTATATTGCGACGGCAAACAATGTAATGCCACGGAAAAAATTATAATGCGACGCTTATTTTTTGGTAAAAGTAGTGGCACGTATGAAACACCCTACAAACCGGGTCGGGATAGAAAAAGCGACGGCACTTTTTTTTTTTTTTTTTTTTTTTTTGGGGGGGGGGGTTGGTTGGTTGGAAGCCTAAATTTGCCGACTGACATTACCAAATGAAAGTAAAGCGCAATGACGTGTCACTCACCCAGGGCAAAGTCCCCGAGCACTCATGGGTTATTTCAGTGATTCCAAGATTTCAAATGCGACGCTTATGCCGAGCATTAGACAGATGCCGAGCATTAGACGACTCATTTTAGAAAAATGAAAAACTTTGAAAAACGATTTTGTTTTGCGAATCCCCTGTTGGAGTATATGAACACAAATATTTTTAGTGGGGGTCAAGGGGCGAAGCCCCCGGACTCTCTACGGTTGTTAGTGTTTTCAGGGCTAAGGAGGACCGTCATGTTGCCGAAAAAAGACGTATAACTTTGAATCCTTTTGGACTCGTGCCAAATCCCCTTCCATTGGAGTTTATAAGGGCAACAATTCTTACGGAGGTCCAGGGGTGAGCCGCTGCTCATCACGTTTCCGAAAAAGAAAAAAACAAAATACGGGAAATGCATGGATCAACATAAATCATGCAAAAACCATGAGCATATATAAATAAAACACATCAAAAGTAAAATTACAAGTTTCAGTTGACATTTACGGTGAACATGAGAAAACACACAAACTTTAAGAGGGGAGAGGTTACCAAAACGTTCACCCCTAGCCAAGATCTTTGTCATATGACTATTTCAGTAAAAACATTATTTTAAAGCCGGTAAAAATAATTCCGGAAGTTAAAGATGTAAACTTTCAGATTAAAAACGTGTCATTTTTTTCTCTATCACTATCGATCATGATATGCCTACCTTGAAGTATTCCATAAAGTATGATGAGTACCTTGAAGCTCAGAGGGAGCTGGTCTGCCATGATTGCCAGCCAGTGGAACAGTGACTCGTTGATTTGTATTCCTCACAGGACTTAAGTGATGTCATACATTCAAAGAGGAACAAGGAATTCGGAAAAAAAAGAAATTGTTAGCCCGCAATTGTTTATTATAATTGTGCGCTTCCCCAACTTCTAGGCCATGAGCCAAAATCTGTACGAGGCATAGAAAATGAGTTTCGATTTAATTTGGGATTTAATCTAATTTGGTGAATATACTAATTTGATGGTGCTGAATCCGAATCTGGCTGTTCACACGCGCCCAGAGTGCACATTAATGCCATGGGGGCAATTTTTGCCCATTGTTTGGTCAAACACAGTATTTTTAGTATAATTTGCTTATTGTTAAATCTAATGATTTCAAAATTTGCAAATATAGTGTTTGGGTCTTTATACATCAATTAAGCCACTCGTGTGTAGTCATGGTCACCGCTAGGGGCTGTCTAACCTTTTTTTTGGGGGGGGTGCAAAAATAAAATTTTTTGATGTTTTATTCACTAACATCACTTGAGCATTTTTTCATAATTGTTGACTGCATGACAACCTGCAATTTGCTCATCAGTTCACTAATTTGATGATGCTGAATAAGAATTTTGTCGGTTTCAATGTTCAGATTGCACATGAATTATTTTGTAGGGGCCGTTTTGGCCCATTTGTGGTCAAAAACAGTATTTTGTTTTATAACTTCTGTATTAATCATTTCATTATTTTCGAATTTTGCACTATAGTGTTTTGGTTTTTATACACCAATTCAGTCACTTAGTTGCAGTCATGGTCACTGTTAGGGGCGCTTCACCTACTTTTGGGGGTAAACATTTTTTGTTGTTGATACTTTTGCCAAGTTGGTTTTTATGAGCTGTTTATCTGAATTTTTGAGTGGCAACCTGCACTTTGGTCATTTTACTAACTCGATGGTTATTGCTTTTTGCAGCTGTTTGCCATCAAGAAACGACCAGCTATGATTCCAATTACAAAATGTCTACCCTCTGACGCCGTTAGTTGGGTTATTTGAGTTGTTTACCCTTTTCATTCTCGACCAGACGACGCACAACCACTTCCGTGTGAGCTGCCATCTTTAATGCTCATTCCCAGTATAAATTGACAATCTGTGCATCAAACAATTGGCAGTGATGGTACGAGGTTGAAGATTAGCGCCCTCTTACAGCGTAGTTACATTAGGGAAAACTCCGTCGAGATGGCTATTTTTGTCTTGCTAAATTTCTCATTCATGTGCAAACTGTGCAAATGTGAACAGGTTAATGATTAATTAGTATGTTCCAAACTACCTATAAACGAGTTTACAAGTTGCCCCTCGAAAATTAGAACAAACATGTACGATAACAGGCCTCCGCCCATGGCCTATTCATCCTTTTGTACTTGATTGAATAAGTATGATGAGAAGTGAACGAACAGCAGTCCTTAATGATTCGGAAGGTCAATCATGTTCATGTCTTAATGAGAACTTAACTTATTTTAATGCGTTAACAACTATGATTTTCCTTTCATAATTCGGTGGGGCTTTGATGTATCGAACCATTAATTTATGCAATTTTCTGATCTCATTGGGCAAGGGGGTGCTGGCAAGAGGGAGGCACAAGAGTTCTGATCGGGGGGTGGGTTCCTCTCCGTTTTAACCACTGATTGTTCTACATCAAAGATCCCCCTTCCGATTATTTATGTGGTATTGCCCAATTTTTCAGTGTTACTTTTTATTTTATTTTTTTTTCTTATACGAGGAAACTATGCAAACAAAAACAAAAACGGAGTGAAAAAAAATAATATTCTGTTCAAACATCCAACAGACACCCGGATTTTCCTGGTTGATAAAGTGATTTTGCTATGCTTTTTGTTTGATATTTCTGATAAATCGTTGTTTGTTCTTTGATTTTTTAATTCACTATTATTATAAGCCAAGACTTACAAAAACGAAAGAACAATTATACGTTATCTTTCAAATCTCTGAATGGACAGAAAATCCTTTTCCGTGTTCAATATTAATATTGCGGTATTTTGCAAGAATATTTTCTCTATTCTTTTGAGATGCTAGAATTAGCTGTTGCAAACTGCTTACCAGCCTAAAGGACCTGTGGGATAAATGCAAAAATAGCTTTCACCTTCCGACCCTTGAGTCATTATATTATACTTCCCATACATACTTCTCCCTGCATGTGCCAACGTTGATCGGTTCACTGCTCACAGTGAATGACGAAAAAGATGCGAAGCGAAGACGACATGTCGAACGAGGTATGACGAAAATGCTCCAAAACTATGGAAACACGTTGCTGTAATTCACCGTACACTGGGAGTTATGATACAGTATACACTACTGATAATGCTCTTTGGTAGAAAAACCGCCAAAATGTAATTACTGGGGTACATTGAGACATACAAATAATAGACTTGGTAGACATAATGCATTGTGTGGTTCACTAACGTGTTGTCAAACATCCAGGTCAGGGTGCACACAAGATTACATGTATGGAGTGCCTAATGTAACAATATTACATATAATTAGAAGTCAGGTGCATCATTGTTCACAGTAACGGCGAGTAAGCTTCCAACAAGTATCATGTTTGTCAACACTTCACAAGTTCTGACAGACATTCCTATTTTGAAAATGAACCCAAGACCTCGACTTTTTTTCTAGATCTCTCTGAGGAACATTGTCGTCTCAATGATTTCAGAAAGACCACCTAAACTTCCGTCGTTGGTACTGGTTACTGCAAATCAAATTATGTCCCACATCAGAGCAGATTAAAAAATTTAAATTACATTCAATGTATATAATAACTGCCGTAAAAGGGTACCAGGGTAGGTAAAATAAAGAAACAATATTTTGTTATGGTTATAATTGGTTAACAATTGCTTTCAGACAGCCTCATGAAGGGTGTTATAATGTCAGACGTTTGCAGTCTACTCCAACCAGTGTGGGGCGAAACAAGCTCAGCATTAGTTCTTTCTTATTTATGTTTAAAATTGAAAACAAACATTTTCTTGGAGTCATGCCTTTTCATTCCATAATTACAATTTCATGGTACTCTACTGGATTGAGAATGATCAAGTTTAATTTGAAACTGACAAAATTAATCTCAACGTTTACTTTCTATAGCATGTTACTAAGTACCAATTTGTTAAGTATGCTAAGACCTAGGTGTTATTATTACTATTATTAAAATTATTTCCAAGTTCCTTGTTCCGCTTGGAATGTTTGACGTCTCTCATGTCTTGTGAGGGATACGAATCGAAGAGTCATTGTTCCCACTGGCTGTCAATCATGGCAGACAAGTTCCATCTGAGCTTCATGCTAATCGTCATACTTTATGGAATACCTCAAGGTAGGCATACCAGCTTAATGTTTAGTAATAATAGAAACATATTTTTTAAAAGGAAAAATACCTTTTTATGTACATTCTTAGTTCTTATTTGATTCCACCACCAAGAAACAAATTCCGTTTGAAATGTTGCCGTATATTACAAATGTTACCATGGAATATTATGTCAAAGTGACAGCATAATATTATGTTGTAATAAATGGAGCCCCTAAAGGCACAAGTCAATTTAAAAAAAAAATTGACAGAGTTTGACAATAATTTCTCTCGTAACAGCTTTTCGTCTTTAATTAATGCAAGGAAGAAAGGGCTAGTTCGGCGGACCTCGTATTAACGAGAGTCGACTGAATTAAAGGCATTGTGAATCCATCCAAGAATAGTTTTAAAAAAAAATCGTGCATGTGCAATTCTCTTTGATGTAAAACAATTTAAGCCGGATTTGTTTAAGTTATTAAAAAAATAAAACGAAACATCCCGTGCCTTTCGATTTCAACCTTCAATTAGAGAAACATCAGTTTAATTTAATTGCCTTTTTAGCAACATGTCATTGATAGGCATGGACGACCACTAGTATGTCGTGTTTTGGTTAAGCTTGGGATGTGCTGTAAGCTCACACCTTGAGACGTCAGGTTTAAAATTAAAAAAAAAATATGAAAAAAAATTACCAATTATACATTATTATTTTTTCTGAAAAATGCCAATTTCCATTGTGTTTAATTTAGGTGTGTCGTGCATAGATGACTTTACATGCGTCACTAAGCCTCGCATCAACTGGTCTGAACAAACGTTTATCAAGGGGATTCTTGTAGGTCTGAACGGAACTCTGTCTTTTGAGAGGACAACATACACAGGCACCAGTCGCAAGCCCCCCAAGCGATGGGCAAGCACCACACAAGGAATTCAGGTATCTACGCGTATCGCCACACTAGATATGCCGGTCTTTGCCAAGTTGAAAAGGATCAGTGTGTTTACTTGTAGCAAAAGGAGCAACACCAGCATAGTCAGTATAGAAACTGTCATCATGAGTTCAAACGGTAAACGAAAGAGGAAGAAGGCATATAAATTATTACGTAATGATGCCCACACAAACACTTAATTGCCTGTTTAGGGACATTCTTAATAAGTGGCAGAAAGACCTTAGCGGTCTGATTCTTGTAAGCTGGCAGCAAAACCGAATCAAATTATGTCAAAAGTTAACATACTCTTGCTTTTCCATTCTTAGTTTTGTTTACATCAATTTGAATGTTAAAACGTTTTGCTGTAAAGGTATTACAGCAAAACGTTTATGATAAAGTATAGCCTAGGCCTATATAGTTTCTGATTCACAGATTTAAGAAAACTTGTGATAAACCATATCATCGGTAGCAAACAAAAAACGTATCAATGGAAGCGAAAAAAAAATAAATTGTTTTCTTGTAATACTGACGAGGTATGTATGTAAACGAAAAGCTTCGTAGCACCTGAACGATATCTCAAAAGACAGTCCTCGATATTAATTATAGGTCCTTACGGGTATTATTCTTTTAATATGTTGTTTTTGTGTTTTATTCTCTGAAGCTCACCTTCTGCCATCATTTGTAAGCAAGACAGTGAACCTCGGTGATGATGTTACTCTCAGCGTCAAGTCTTTGAGTCAGTCCCTAAATGAGACCCGCTGGAGAAAGGATGGTGGTGAAGCTGTACAAGATTTGAATGGACTTGTGTTTTGGAATATTAGTAACGCCAAAATCAGCGATAGCGGTATCTACGAGTGTCATTATAAACACCATCGTGGCAAAGGAATGCAAGCATTTTTTAAACTAATAGTTAGAGGTACACAATAATTTCAAACTGATTGATCTTTTGTATGACTTTTGTTTTAAACTTAGATTTACCCCCTTAGGTAATAAACTGCACGACCAGAAAAATGGGACTACATCTAGAGAATCTGTTTGTATGTCTTCAGTGGAAAAATCTGACTCTAAAAAGTCAATTTATTTCATGTAGGGTTTGAATTTTACTCGTTTACAGAAACATGATCAGAGTATACTGATCGAAACGTCGAGACCACTCCGAGACCACTCCACTCCGGCTCTTTTCAGAGCCAACACTCCTCCCAAAAGAGATTCAAACACATGGTTGTACCCGCAAGTTTACTAGCTAATAGTGTATCCTTATTTTCCTACACCATGCAAAGCTTCAAACATCACTTATGATCTTGTATTACTTACACAAACATATCTATAAGTAACAAGACAGTTAAAAACAAGTGAGTCTCAGCGTCAAGTCTTTAAGTAGATCGCTTAATGAGACCCGTTGGAGAAAGGATGGTGGTCACGCTAAACGAGAGCTCGTTGGCTTTATGTCTATAAACATCTGTAAAGCCAGCATCAATGATAGTGGAGTCTACGAGTGTCATTATCCACATCACCGTGGCCTAGGAATACATGCAATCTTCAGATTGATTGTCAGAGGTTCACAACATTGTTAAAGTTGCATCGCCCGATTTTTGTCGATTTTAGATATTGGGCTTATTTATTTACTCAGTGGTTATTTAATTTATGTTATTTTTGTAAATATTTTTCGGAACGAATTTTGACATACAGGTGATGCTTTTTCAAAAACCTAAATAAGCATACAGATACTTTCACCCACAACGCACATAATACCTATAATATGCAAAATTGTTTGTATGTGGAAGTGAAATAATGTTGGGATTCCGACAATAATTATTTTTTTTTTATTTAACACTAATCATCGGCGGATATTTTCTTGCAATACTTTCGATGAAAGCTTGTAAATTTTGCCGAATCTATACACAAAGCTATTTAAAAATTGGATCTGAATTTTGGGGTCAAATCGACCCAAAACGGACTTAGCATCTTTATGTTTTAAAATTAGTATGTTAGTTTTGTGTCTGTAATTCACGGGATCTTTTGTCTGAACCTTGGTTTAGGCCTTTGGCTTTAAACCGCACTGCAGAAAGAGAAAAATGCATTAAATAATTTGTTTGAATGCAATTTTGATGTCCCATCTGAAACAGAATTTCACAGCAAAAGTCAATTTATTTTACCAGGAATAAAAATTCAATCATTCAGCATGCAACTTAAATTACCATTTTCTCCACTTGTGCTTAAGGATGCCAACGAGATAAATGGAGCTTACCACAGTGTGATGCAGACTGCCCGATATGTCTTAACGGCGGAGTTTGTGATGACGTCAGTGGTGTCTGTATCTGCCCACCTGGTTTCAGCGGGGAAGCGTGTCAAACATGTCAGTGAGCACTAAATACAGATTGATTTTAACAACTCACATACAACATAATATTTTGATTATTTAAGTTGGTTTAAATGCATAGTAATTATATGCTCTGCCTTGTCATAAACACAGTGCTTGGACCAAACCAGTTTGGTCAAAATGGCAGTCTCCGCTGTGATTCTGTACTCCAAGCTGGTAGTACTACCTGCAGAGGCATGCTGTTCTGTTTACCAGATCCATACGGCTGCAGTTGCGCTGCTGGTTACCAGGGACTTAATTGCACAGAAGGTAGAGATCGTCTTAAAACTTACATTAAAAATGATGAATATGTTTTCAACGTGACTCTAAGATTTAATTTGCTCAGAGGCTTTCCACAGCCCTCAGACTTTCCACATCCTACTTATTTCAACGCGGGGTATTTCCATACAGTCGTTGCCAAATCCAGCGTTCTTATCCAAACAAGACATTCATTCATTTATAACAAAAACTGGAGCTTTTTCCAACCACCGGCAATTTTGTGGAATGACAATGATCAGGAAGTTCTTTCTTTTGATAGTAAACCCGTATGATATGGGTAACAACTTATACAAATGGAATCTTTTATTTCACACAATCAATTACTTACAGCGTGTGGAGAGGGAGCGTACGGTGCAGACTGTGCTCAGTCATGTCACTGCGCGGACGGAGTATCGTGTAATGGAACAACAGGTCAATGTGAGGGTGACTGTGCACCGGGATATACTGGAGATAACTGTCAAGGTAGTGTATCTCATGGCACTACCTGGAACGTATGTTACGCACCGTTATGACCGAAATCGACAATTATGTCCGACGAGGTGATTTTGAACCATAATGTCCGACCTATTGTTTCAGCGGACGAACCATTTTGTCCGATCCATTGAGTTCGACATTTCCGCTGGCCAATGGGTCGGACGTAATCGTTCGGACGCACTTACTAACGAACCCTTCTGTGTCTTTTCCTTTGTTTAAAATGGACGCACAGGTAAAGAAAAAAAGCCACACAAGTCAACAAAATGACACATAAGTAATAGTTGTACTGATTTAGAGACACAAGTGGGTCCTTTTTGGACGGAGGTCACAATGGGTCGGACATATTGGTTGAATTTGTCGTCTGACCTAATAGCCCGTGTTGGACAAAGGTGCGTATAACAAACGTACAATTAACATTATTTTCAGTGTGTCCATTGGGTAATTATTTACTTTTTTGTGCAATGTGATGTCGGAAGATGCTCTTTGTTTATCATGAGTTTGTTAGATTTAATCCACTTATAATTACCCAGTGGAGTCGACAATCCCCCGTTTAGAGTAGTCTCAATACCAGCTTCATCCATTGGTTAAAAGGTACAGGAGAGTGTGTGTTGGCGTCTAGACGTCCAGACTTGTTCTGTTCCTCCTGTGAAGACAGGGCAGCAAACCAAGTCTTAAATCGTTGAGGCGTTTAGAGTTACCAAGACGGTTTCCGAGAAAGGATGATATTCATTGTTGTGCAGATTTTGTAAAACATGGGTTTTGATGGTGATTGAATTCAATCCTTTGCAGTTTGTGGAAGTGGAAAATACGGCACTAACTGCACAGGAGACTGTCACTGCGCTGACGGACTAGTATGTATCAACACAACAGGTCAATGTGATGGTAAATGTACACCGTACGCTGGGGATCATTGTCAACTTAAAGGTATGTATAAAATAATATTCTTTATCCCCGGCTCAAATTTAACATTATATTAAGTACAATGTTATGTAAACTTGCCACTTGTTAGCAATAAAGGAACGGACCAACTTATCACACATTTTCATCAGTATTTTGTGAAGATTTTTTAAATTCTATTAAATTTGTTCTGTTTAAAAGTGTTTTACTCTAATGATCTTTAAGCCTCAGTGATTTCATCTCACCTGTCATTGAACAGTCAATGAATAATCTCGTATCCCTGTCCAATTTTGATCATTTTTTCATGCTGAATATAATCATCAAGGTACAGGAAATGTACAAAAAGTAAAATTCAACTTGGTTGATATTTGCATTGTTGTGGATATGTTTAACTACGGTTAAACATACTCAAAAATATGTTGCTTTTCCCTCTTTGTTCAAAATGATAAAGTGCATCAGACACAACACAAGACGGCAGTTGAGCTCGAGTAGCCTCGCTCCGCTGTCAATAGACCGTTCCGGCCTGTCAATCAAACTGTGCGCATTGACCAATTGGATCACGCTTTTGGTCATGTGACCTCGGTCAAACTCGATCACACGTGCAGTGTAAACGTACATAAACTAAGGTGTGTGGGCGGGGCATGTTGCCAAAGCCGGAACGGTCTATTGCCCATCAACCGGAAACCACCTTCATACCATGTCTAGGACAACATCACTGCTAAACTCAATGGAAAATTATTAAATCTGATCCCCCTTTTTTGAGAAAATGTGTACCGTATGTAATTAATAAAAATTGCGTACTAACTTATCCTTTTCATGGTTTCTGTAATTGGCTGTTTTGTTTTCTTTCTTCATGATGTGCCGAAGGCAAATTTGGCGCCAATTGCTCGCAGACTTGTCACTGCAATGATGGAGTATCATGTAATGAAACAACGGGTCATTGCGACGGGGACTGTGCACCAGGATACACTGGGGATAACTGTCAAGGTACAACAAATAAATTAATGTAAATGGTACAAGACACCCGGGCTGGTACGACGGTACGACGTCACGGCACGACGTCACGGGCGACGGTTCGATGCGATGCGACAGAACTGTGTTAATAAGTACTGAGGGTAGAGGCGACGGCAAGAAACGACGGAAGACACACCACGACGCGACGGTGCGACGTCACGACGAGACGGCACAAAGACACTAAGCACCGGCATGACGCGACAGCACGAGGCGGCAGTACGACGCGACGGTACGATTTGGCGCACATTTGACGTCTTAGTCCTTAGTCCTTATAACACAAAGTGTAAAGACTTTGAAATAAATGGGCAATGAAAAAGGTTGTGTATTTCCCGTGATACATAATGTCTGTAAAATTCCTGATTAGGAGGATCGGGGTTTAAGGGGGTACAGTCGGCACGGGAGACACCTCGAAATGCAAAAGGCAATAATTAGATGTTCGTGTGCTCGAGTGCGTGATTGACTGTGAAATCGAAGCTGCATGCAGCATCACCAAATTTGAACGGACGTTCGTTTGACTAATGAATGTAGATTGCCTGGTATCCTCGTAACATGTTTTGAGCGTCAGTAGGACCTACCAAACAATATCGTTCGCTTGTCATCAAATGTTTTTGGTTTTTTTTTTTCGAACTTGCCCAGATACTCGATAAACGTTAGGAGAAATGGATATTCCATGAAAAAAAATATTTGTCTTGTCTGTGTGTGTTTTTTCTAAATAGTATTTATCATCGCCACGGCTCAATCTACTTTTTATAACGAATTCGTGGTTTACATAATTGCGGAAAAGTGGTTAATTAAACGTTTTCAGTAAAATGTTGTGAATCTATTTCAACTGGACTTTTCATCGTAGTCGGGGTTGTTTTCAGTGAAGTTCTCATTACCTAAAACGAACAAGGTCAGGCCATTTTAAAACATAGAATCCAACTAATCGTTCACAGTGCTTTTAGAGGCTTTTCTAATGAGGCACCTTCAAATTTGTTAAAGAAATGAAATAAAAAAAATAAACGTGTAATGTTCGTCGTCTGTCCCAAAATTGCACTGTCCGGTGCATGTTTGCTCCATTATCTTTTATTTAAAAACTTTTTTTTAAATAATTATTATTAAACATTTTCTTATTTATTTATTTTTTTTCAACAGAGGGTGTGACGACACATTATACAATTCATGTTTTTATATTTTTATCAAATTATTCGTTCATTATTATAAATCTTTGTTCATTTTCTGCAGAAACAATGGTGAAACAGGTACCCCCAGCTAGACCAAGTACACTTGTAACTGTTGTATGCGTGGTCGTCTCTTTATCGGTTCTTGCTTTGGTCCTCTTGGTTTACATTCTGAGAAATCGAACGCAGAGGAGACAACCGCCCAAGCGGTTGGGAACAAATCATGATCAAGAACTGGTAAGGATAGATAACCTTGGGTGATATCCCATTTTAAACATAATTGTAAAAACTTCATTTTAAACTACTGACACTTATAAGCAAGACCTTTCCTCACAAGAACGTATATTAACTGATTAAACAATATGTTTTACATTTATTGCTGTTAGTTTTACTTTTAGTTTTACTGTTTCCTTTTACGTTTCATTAAGTCTAGGACAACCTTACAAAAATACTGTAACCTAGAACGATCAAGCATTCGTCACCAAAGTGTCATTCACATCAGTAAGATTTGGACAGTGTAACGTCGGCACTCTCCACCAGTAGCCACTTAGGTGACCATGTTACACCTTTCAGAGCAAGTGCTATCCCTAAGACTTAACTTTGTGTGTTTGATTCATCAATGCAGGAGTCGTACGAGACTGTTACTTCACAAGCAGAGAAACAGAAAGACAAAGGAAAGGTTGGACATGCTGAACCGTCGGTCTATGAACAAGTTGGTGTTGCTTCATCGACTTATGAAGATGTTGATTTTTTATCTTAAAAGCATTTAAGTTCTGGCGAAGCACAATAATATTAACAATTATGTCATTGTGAACTACCACTGACATTGCAGTAAACTGCAGAACTACTGGTTTCTAATCTCAGTTACTCAGATATTATGTATGTGATTCATTGACGTATAGGATGTTGATTGAGGAAATTAAAAAGTACCATCACATGTACAGTTTAAGAAACTATTGGGGTCGGAAGAAATCTTAGATGCGGTTCAAATGGAGGATTAAAAAAATATGTTTAAGTAAAAGATTATACAAACAAGTAATCGGACACTACATCTACTGGTTCGAAAACGTTAGAACTCAGATAGTCCATGTTAATTCAGCAGAAGAATACATATAATCAAAAGAACTGAAGTTCATTCGATATTAAGAATGCAATTGGAGTAGCTCAACAGGAACGGGGGAGGTGAGCAGAAAAGCAGTATTTTTTGTAGGTCAATAACAGAGTAACTCGGTAAGTCCAGGACAAAAGAAGATTTTGACTAATTCATTTGGTAAACAATGGGAGACTTTTGAGACGTTGGCGGGCGCCCCAGTAAGCGGTCCTTTTCTAATTTATGAACAATAGAAAAGGACCACTTACTGAGTGGCCCACTAACGTTTCAAAAGTCTCCCATTACATAAACAAACGCTCACATTTCAGAATGTGAAGCAGTAGTATGACATTGACTTCATAACAACGTTTGTCGAGTGAGTGGTTCAATATAGACAGCAGTTTAACTGCTACTTGTGGTAGTTGGGCTGAATTTAATAGCTAAACTATACGTCCATCTGCTTCCGAAATCTGCAATTTACTACAAATAATAACCCAAAACGTTTTGGTTATGACAACAATTATTATGCACACTCATAGTACACTAACATTTTAGCAAACTATGAAAACACTAAATTGTGTATTATCTGACCGAATCATTTCATGAACTATTAAAGATGTAATGCAGAGATACAGAAAAGGGGTGTTAAGTAGAAACAGTTACTTATTGTAATAACATCTTAACTCAGACCAAAGATAACTTTGGTTCAATTGACCAAGTAAAAATAGTTTCCACTAGCATTATAGTAAACTAACAACAATTATATTAACTATATGGTAACCTGGAGTTTCTTAATCAATACATTTACTCTCTTACTAAAAGAGGCAGAGGGCTGTGTTTCCAGAAAAGATAATGTGGAAAATGTTTTGCAGTCGATATCAAAAGTAACACTGAATGTATTGGGTTTTTTTTAATCAAGTTTACTGCAGAGTAGTTCAAAAACTTGGAATGGGGAATTGGCAACAAAACTATATAAACACCAAATCGCAGTATTCTACACAACTACTCGATACCTGTGATTCGACGTGCCAAGCAGATAGAAAAATTGATTAAAGATGTTTATTGCAGTATCATTGTATTTTGTTGACTCAGTAACTCAGATAATTGTTCAAAGAAAGATGGTCTGATGTCCCTGTATTAACAATTATTTTCAAAACAATGTAGCTCAAATAATGGAAAACTGAGAGTACTCTCAGGGGAAAATTTGAAGAAAATGTTCAGCAGAAAAAGAATATCTAAACAGTTCTATAAACGAGGTCCTTAGATATTTGAAGAAGACGAATGTTTACCAAAGCACAGAATATAGGAGGGGGATCTTTGCCAAAAATAATATTCACTTAAAATTGTGTTTTATTTGAGACAAAATGAGACCTATTCTGCTGTACAGTATATAATAAGCAATTAAGATACACGATGGAATAAAACAATGATAGTAAAAATAACCAAAAAATAATGACACGATTTAAAATAATTTTTTAAAACAACACCGAAACAAAATATTGTTTTACTTTTGTTCTGTTTTACTCGTCCAACCTGCTAAAACAGTTCTATGAGCCAACGTGTACTATTTTTGTTTCCCTGACAGTCCATCATTCGGAACATATTATTATCCATAAAAGCTTAATTTGAAGAGATAACAACTACTTAAACATGGAATTAATAAAATATATATATATATTTTTCGAATTCGAGTAGTTTTCGAATAAAGGGTGCCATTGTGTGTGGACATGTTTATGTTGATTGAAACTTCAACGAGCAAATTCCACTAAAAAAAAGACTATTAGTGGTTGTACAATTGTACATGCTAATGAATAATGCCTTAATCTAGTACACCTGTGAATGGCTCTTTGCCAAAGTATTGTATCGCGATGAATTGGGATGATCGTTGCTTTTCTATGGCGTTCCTCATGCTTTTATGGAAGACCTGTTTGTGTCACGTACCAGCCAACATTTTGTAAAGACAGATTATACTGTATTGTCATATGAGGCTTTTCGTAAGCTCTCTCCAGTAATACCGCCTGTTCGACCATGGATGGGTGATAATCGGCCGTTGAATAACGGGTTTAATAAAGAAAAGAAAAGGACAGTTTTCTGTTGTCAGTCGAAGCTGCTCATTTAGTAATTGGCGATAACGGAAATACATAAAATTCCTAAGAACCGCTGTCCTTTGACAAAATTATATAAAACCAATGGAAATCGGTTTTTCAAAATACATCAATTACACAAAACCAGATGGCAAAAGCAACATCTCAAGATTTTGCAAATTTCCAAACTCGAGTCATTTTATAAGTTTAAAAGATAATGTCTAAATTAATTTTGAGACATTAAATATTCCTTATACAATCCTTTCCAGAATCGTAAACCTTTATGTTTTTCATTTATGCAAAAGTATGTTTATCAACCGGTTAACGTACTTGCCATTACAATTTAGATATAGTACAGCGATAATGAAAGACAAAACACGGGCAACAATCTCCTGGGTATTAAATAAGCTATAAATGTAATCGAAAAGTCTATCGATATAATTAATTTCAGAAGATAGGTTTCCCGGCCAATTTCTGCATTTTTCTGGTCGGTTTTATTAACAGCGTTTTAAGCCTTTTTTATTGCACCTCAAAGCAAATTAGGGTTTCCTTTTCCCGGCTATTGCATTCATTTAATGGAAAGGCGTTAAATTGAACGAAAACTTTGTGAAATTTGCCGAGAAAACTAGTAATTTTGCCATTCAGTTTACCATGGTTTCTTATAACTCTGTGTAGGCCTACATGAAAACTTGGGGACTATTTAACATGCAGACGTTTTGGCTTGGCGCAAACTTTTGAACCTTTGGCGTATTGGGCATAATGTTTCCATGGTATTATGGATAATCTAAGTTGACCATATGATAATCATATGAAATATCTATGACAGTCTTTCTTAAAGCCGCAGCTCAACATTGGTAAACTGGTTGTAATCGTTTCCATTCTTTGCAAGGATCAAGATATATGTGATAAAACCAAACCTGTGAAAATGTCAGCTCATTTCGTTGTTTAGTTGCTAGATAATGGACGTCTAGCGCTTATCTGATTATGTTTGGTCCCACATATCCTTCATTATTTTCACGTTTGAAGAAAACGAAATCACATACTTCGGCGTTAAGTGGTTAACGGATCTGAATGTTTGATAATCCGCCTAGTCTTCACCAAATAATTGCCTCCTGACCAGTTAAATAAGGTGTAAGCACGACGAGAACAAACTCCAAAGAGCTTCTTTCCGTAACATTAAAAATACACTTTTCTACAGGAAAAAAATGATCACCGACTTGCCTGAGTCTGTTTTTCCACAATGAATTTTATGCATAAATTCCATTCCCGATATTCTAATCAGCTTAGTAAACGTGAGGAAACATGTCGTAAAACAAAATACGGAAGTTTTACTTAATTAATTAAACATGTTAATTTTACATTATTACCTGGGTTCCGTTTTGTTCTTTAGAGACAGATCTTAGGGCCTATGTTTTTATCAATAGTGAAGTTGGATATCATTTTGAAGCTTACGAATAACAACAACAGAGAAGTATTATTAAGCATAAATTATGAAGTGCCCTTCTCATTGGACAAAAAACATCCTGAACCCAGTGACACTCCTCAAG
Source organism: Marthasterias glacialis (assembly GCA_911728455.2). NCBI lineage: Eukaryota > Metazoa > Echinodermata > Asteroidea > Forcipulatida > Asteriidae > Marthasterias > Marthasterias glacialis. The sequence continues at coordinate 5,292,791 of OU452225.1, read as the reverse complement.
AGTATACTATGGATTCCAATCAGCCAAACTGGTGCAGAGCCACTCATTTACTCTCGAGTTTCTGGGACTGGGGTTCAAACAATATTATAATAATCCAGAAGTGCACGAATCCCCTCTGCATCAACACGCACACAATACTGGACATAGATGGGTACATTTATACATTTCTTAACTTGGATTCAGGGACCTAATGAAAAACATCAAAAGAGATGAAAAGCGGCCCATAGCTAGGCTAGAATCAAGTTGCAATAAAAGAATTACAAAAAAAAGGAGCATTAGAATAATTCCATGAAACAACAAAAAAAGTAAGGAGGCTGCTCTCTAAATGTAAAAGAGTGAAAATTTCACTCGCTTGTCAGTTTGGCTCTTCTGAGACTAAAATTCACTCTTCACCACTCTTTTTTGAGTAAAAGTGGAGTGAATTTCACTCCGAATCTAGTGAAAATACGTGTTTTTCACTCTCAAAAGAGTTGTCCGCCATATGGCTCCTTTGCAGGAGTAGTATGGCGGACAAAAAGAGTGTTTGTTTACTCTTTTACATTAAGAGAGTGGTGGTCATGTAGCCCTGAAACCTACTGCTAATGGACGAGAGCCATATTGCCTGACTAAGGCGTGCCGTTCACCCACACTTTATCTGCCCATTTGGTGAACGTTTGGCGAAGATGACATTTATTTCGTCCAATTCACATAGACAGGATGTGAGTCTTGATACCGAGTCCTCTGGTTACTCGATGGCATTTGAGGCTGTGAAAAAATAATACATAAATATTGTTTAAAATGTTTTAGTTGATGGGAAGAGGTAGTCGGGTAATCAACCCTTATTAAGGTATTCTAAAACTCACAGTTCCAATGCTCATGAGAAATGTGTCCGACGGAAATACTTACACAAGTCGATACATAAAAGATGAAAAACGTGTTGTCAAAATGATTGCTCTTGGGTATGAGCTGACTTGAGTACGAGTTGACTTGGGTACGAGTTAAACTTGTGAACCAGTTGTCGGTTTAAACGAGATGACTCGGGTACGAGTTGATTTGGGTACGATGACCACGTTTTGAGGAAATGCTATATAAAAACACCACAAACCACCGCCGCTAATATCAATTGATGATTAGCAACGCAAATAAGCCCCATATAAACGGATAAGAAATGTTGACTCAACATAAACCATGCTTTTGTTTTTGTTTTGTTTTTTTCACACAAATATGAATGTGACAAACGTGAATGTATACATAGTTCTATGGATTGAAATGTTCACAAGTTGGTTGTATGCTGTGTTTATTCAGAATGGGAATTAGTAAATCGCACATAAAACAATGATGTACGCTCCCTTAATATGACGTGAGAAACGTCCACAAAAGATATAAGTCACATGGTTCGATCTATGTATATCTATTTATATATTTTTGAACCTGGAAGCTTGGGGTTGGGTATACGCAATAGTAACGCAAGTGACGCAATATTCGTAATGACTGTTTAATCTAGGTACTAGGTAAATTCATGGCATGTATTATTGCTTACCACAACTTAAAATTGTCAACATTCGTATGTTATACTGTTTTACCATGTGGTAAATGTATGGCGTATCGTATAGCTTACCCGTAACTTATGGTTGTCATATATGTTTGATTCTGATCTCACATTTCGCTTTTTCGGCTCAAACTTAGTCGGTTCGTCTTTAGGTAACACTTTACTCTCTGGGTGACTGGATACTAAGAGGGTTTCAAGGATGAACTGGTATTGATCCTAAACATGCACACAAAGGTGAAATGGAACACAGACAGATAACTGAATAACTCCTCTGTGAACATTGTTAATTGTTCTGGGAAGTAATGTTATTAAAATGATATCAATGTATTGTATTCTGATCAAGAGATAATCACACAAAACAACTCGCTAAATGTTTAGTTTCCACCAAAGAATAGTGTGCGAAAAACACAAATTTCACCGTCACAGTTTCGTTTGTCATCTGCAAAAAGAGAGTTTTTTCAGTAAAACAATTCTTAAAAGTACGGGGGTTCCTTAAGGTACAAGGTAAAAAAAATAGAACAGGTAATACAAGAGAAATTTGTTCCCTCGAGATGTTATTTCTCTCGAAATATTTAAATTTCCAAACATCAAAATATTCGTTTTCCTTCCCTCAAGATATTATTTTCGTTCTCTGGAAATCAGTTCCCCCCCCCTCAAAATATTATTTCCAGGGAAAATCGAGGAAAAGAAATCAGTTATTTCGTTCCCTCAAAACATTGTTTCGTTCCCTCAAATTCTTATTAAACATTTCCTTTATTAAATCATTTTGTTTCCAATGTGATGCATATTTTGCCTATTTTTTTTTTTTTTTGCTTTTTTTGCGTGTGTTCACACAAAATGATAACTGCGAGGTTACAAACCTTCTAATGAGGAAACCAAATACATCATTTCAAGGGAACGAAACAGTCTTCGTTCACAGGAAACCGATCCGTTCATTTTTTATTTTATTTTTTTTTTGTCAAGAAACTAAGTTAATTGGCTCCGAGTATTTCGGACAATTGCTCTAGAAAGTTTCCATGTCCCAATAAATCAAAATGGTATATTTAGAGTTCCGTACCAGTAAAAACATTTGGAGGTTATTGACTTCGAGTGAACGAAATTAAATTTCGAGAGATGGAAAGAAAATAGTTAAAGGAACGTATAATAATTAATAGACCCCTGTAGTGATGACGTAACACCTTGTTTACTGCGCTATCCTATTGGAGCTTCGAATTCGTACCCCCCCCCCCCCCATTCCCTAGTCCCCACCATAAGAAAGCACACATATAAACAAAGCGTGACGTCATCATTGGTCTATTTTGAGGAGTGTATTGTATGTGCGGCATGCGCCAGCCGTGCAAGGCCGTTGTCGTATATCTTACCACAGTTTGCACCAATTTGTACCGTTTGTCCATCATATTGCTTACAAATTTGAGCACATCAACCCGTCCTTCAGCTTCCGATTGTTCCAACATGATGTCCAATGCAATGAATGTTCCTGTACGGCCTGCCCCGGTGCTTCAATTTGGGTTTAAAATATGTATATATAAATCAGGTTTGAAGTTTCTCAGAGGAAGTTGCCAAATCTAAAACATCATGAAATCAATTTTCAAATTTTTGGAAGCTTGTGACGTGCACGGCTGTTTATTGTTTTAACTTACTTGTGCTGTTTTGCAGTTCTGCTTAGGGTCTAATCTCAACATTGGTAAAAGAGAGAAAAACATACATGTTCCCAGATTTCCCGTATAGGCCTACCTTACATGGTATAGCGATATTGATGGGAAAAAATCCCTCAAATATTTCTGCCTGAAGTGTTATAGTTTTTTTCTATTAATAAATGAAATAAAATCAAAACATGAATGTTCGTATCATGAGACCAAAACTCTAAGAATACGTACAAAAATGCTGAATGCATTGTTACCGTTTTCTCGCACATGAAACAACGAAATTGAGCTGACATTTTCGCCGGTTGGTTTTATTACAAATATATTGATCTGTGCAAAGAAGTGACGCATTTACAGACACTTTACCAATGATGATTAGGGGCTTTAAAGGCGTACAATTGAACAAAAAGCATGATTGTGTAAAAGTCAAAAGTGAAACTCTTCAGGGCAAAGACCTAAGATTGGTCTACATACCTGCAGTGCACGACTGTCGGACCATGTTGGGTTGTTTCTGATGCTCGGACTCGACCAATGAACTGGAGCAGGGGTAAAGACTCGGGTGGCTTCATATCAGGCCACGCGATGTAATGATACTGCAGAATCTGGAACGAGTCCCCGCCCAGAACAACAATCTAAATAATAATGGAACAACAAAATAATAGAGCAATAGGATTGTTAAATATGTACTATTTATGGTACGAAGCGACTAGTTAAGTTGTACATTAAAAAGTGAACAGGAAAAATAGTTACATATTCCCATTCAATCGTTAAGTTTTCGTAAATGAACAGCGACATATTTCGGATGATTGGATGTTTGAAGTTGTGCCCTATTTAAAGCCCCAGCTCAACACTGGGTGCGTTCGATTAGCTTCCAAGTGTATACCGGGAGTTACACTCTTGGTAGCCACGACACGAGGCTAATCGAACGCTGCGGTGTATTCACTTGACATTCTGTAGAAATTAAGATTAAAGGTTGTTCCCCGCCGTGAGCCTGCAGCCGTACTACGTCATTTCACCGGGCAACCATGTATCATGTGATGGCTAATCGAACGCTCTCAGGTAAGTTTTACTTACACGTGTAAGCTAATCGAACGAACCAACTGGGAAGAAGAAAACATAAATGTTCACAGATTTCGATATACCTTACATGGTATAAAGTTGATGGTAGAAAACTTTCATTGAAATATTTCTGCCTGGAGCGTTTTTAAATAATAAATGAAATAAGATTCAAAATTAGTTTTCGTCTCAGCATAGGAATGCGTACAAAAATGCAAAATGCATTTTTTTTAAGTTTTCTTGCAAATGAAATAACGAAATGAGCTGAAATATGGTTTGGTTCACAGGTTGGTTTTGTTACATATATCTTGATTTGTGCAAAGAATGGAAGCATTTAAAGTAAGTTTACCCATTTTGAGCTGGGGCTTTAAACAATTAACGACGCGGGGAAATTTACCTTTGATATTTTGAAGGTCCTCAAAATGTAAGTCGAATTATTTTCTTCTTTCACGTTGTTCACAAGAAATTCTCCATACCGTGACGAATGATCTGGCCAATACTTCTCACACTTATCCTGTATGTTGACAGCATAAAATAAGAAATAACATAAAAGTTAGTGTAATTCATCTCCAAAGCACATTAATAGTGAGAGTGCACAATGGCCTGAGCCCCTGAGCCTGAGTTGTTTGGATTTTCGACTTGTGCATAAGAAGAGGACGACTGTTTTGCCATAAAATCTTCAACTTCGTAAGAAATATCCTTCTTTTTTTTTATTATTACCATGGACAATTCCAGTTACAATCATTTAAGAAAATTATCATGAAATTCCAAGAAAAGTCAAAGGAAGTTATCCTGAAATTCCAAGAAAATTCAAAATTTGGAAATATTTCGCAAATCTCAGCAAATAAATGTCCCAATCAAAAGAAATTCCAAATTGTGAAGTTGAAGCACTGTGTTTGTGTTCTTAAGAGGGGTTTCTAGTTGTGGCCAATCGAGGATTTACCTTTCTATTCTCCACCAAGTTGGTGAGCATCACGATCTTCCCCACTCGTTCCTGCCAAATCATTCGCCACAAGTCGTTAATAGTTAACTGATTTGGACCTGAAATTAGACGATGGAGACATTTGACGGGAAAAACTAGAACGGAAAGAAAATTATAACTGGTGTCCAAAATAACAGCTTTGAATACTGTGTCCTCCCATAAAGCATTATTGTTGCAAACGAATATTCTGTTTATAACCAAAGACGCTTGCGCTTGGATGCATGCATGGTCTTTTCCATCATGTGATTCTTAAAAAAAATTCAACAAGTATTTTGATAACGTTTACCAGCAGGGAACCAGCCAACAGCCATTATTATCGAGCCTGTTTCTATGTGTACAAGGTTTCAGCCGATCTAAGTGCTTGGTAGCGCTTTGCAAATAGACACAACCTGAGCGTGTGATCGTGGTGGTCAGGCAGGATTGACCAAGATTACTCAGAGTTTCTTAGAGTTGTTTTATTTTGAATTGTTCTCCATGTAAAATGTTTACTGTTTTAAACTCAGTTTTCTGTGTATGATTTTTTGGATTTTCTTAATTGCTCTGTATTTTAAGTTTTACTTGTTACTGTTTGTAAATACAGGGCCCATATTAAGGATATCAGTTGTATAAGGCTACCGTATCTAAATAAAACTACAAAACGAATACAAAACAATAATAAATTGAGAGGGCAAAAGAAGTGCGTTTTTCAATTTTTTTTTTTTTTTTTTTTTACTTTTCAAGAAACGTACGTTAAACACACAATAACGGAATATCGGACACCTTGAGTCTGATAGAACACTTGTCGGACACAATGGGTCTGACATAACGGTATGTCGGACACAATGTGTATAACGGCGCACTTAGTAACAAACGTTATAACACTATCATTATGTACAATTCTTTGGACTGGTTTTCACGATAATGGGCTGCATGTTGCAATGTTCTTTCAAAGTATTTCAGAAAAAATAGATTTAACTGTTGCAAACTGCTTACAAACCATTATGACCTGTGGTATAAATGCAAAACATTAATGGCCTCACGTTTCGACTCTTGCAGAGTGTTTCTGAAAGTCTTTCTCTTAGCCTTTGAGAAAGACTCTGCTAGGGTCGAAACGTGGGCCATTAACATTTTTTTGCTAAAGTATTCAAGAATAAGCGTTGCCAATTACAAAATATTCACTAACTAGAATAGACTGTTATGTTAAAGAATCAAAAACATTTCTCAGATAATTATCCTGTCAGATAATTTATTCCTGTCTGAAATTTGTTTTATTTACCTTGGCACGCAATGTATCTTGATTTACGCTTGTATCCCTAGATGGGGAAATAAAGTAAATATTAAGATTTTTTTATTTATTTATTTATTTTTATTTTTTATGGGGGGGGGGGGTTCTAACAGTCCATAGGTACTTGTTACTTTCTGGTTGTGGCGGTTAACACCAACAACTGTTGATAAACAGAAGCTGTCAGGAGATATTGATGTGACGGTGGTAACTTACGTCGATGTAACTTGCATTGATGTAGTCCGAGTGCGGGTCACCACTAATTGCGTCCAACACAACACGTGAGTTATCGTCTGAAGAAAATAATATGCCAAGAAGTTAAGCACTGATTTATTCAACTGGTATAGTCTCCATTATAAGAAGCAACTAAAATTATATATGATTGAACTATAAATACTGTAAATCGGAGTTCAATAGTAACTAAAATGACATCACGTTGCACTTTACTATACATCGGAGTTCTACATGTAACACAATTTTACATTGTTTTAGTCTGGATACAACTCTATTACTATATCAAACACCATAATTTGTTACTAAAATTAAAAATAAAAATTAACTAAAATTGGGTAATATTGCAGTTTTGTTTTTAAAAAAAAATGCAACCTCATAAATAGGAGATGAAATTAAAAATTTGCTATGACTTTACCAATGTAAAATGTACTATGGATATCGCACGAGGTCGAACAAAAATGGTCGGACACTGACTATCCTGTTGGTAAGTGATGACGATTTGGAGCCGGAAGTGCAATGTAAACGCATATGTTCGTTACAATACACTTCCAGCTCCAAAACGTCATCACTTACCAACATGATAAGTGATGACGTTTGGTTATACTTTAAACTTTGTGTTCTTGCAACAAGACGTCAAGTTATCAACGCTGAACACATAATTAAAAACCTTACTTCGTGTGTCTAGTACGGTACGTCTAAAGATTAAGTAACCCTCCAGGACAACGTTCGGAAAATAAAAGTGAGCTTTGTTAACTTGGGGCGTTCAAAAATGTATCCCTTCATCAAAATGAACAATTTAACTATTTGAAGTGCTCGCAAGACCATATTTACAATATAAAGGGAATGGGTTCACAAACAAATATGACCAGAGTCAAAAATAAGAGTAAATACAATAACAAAACTACTGAAAAAGAAGATCTTCATTCAAAAAAGAAAACAGCATTATTGTGTTTGAGAGAAAACTTGTAGAGGACAGGACAGTACATCGTTAAGTACTTGACAAAGCATGATGACAAAGAGATACTTACAGGGCAACACGTTGATGTATCTGTTCTTCTTCACATTCCCCTTCAGTTTGGCGATAGTCTGAGGATGACTGGGCTCTGTAGGAAGAGTCTTTGGGAGGACAGAAAGGGACAAATAAAGCTCTCATCACACCAGGTATTAAGAGACAACCACCTGTTCTGAATTAAAACTTGACACGAGGTCCCTCGGATCGATTGATTTCATTCTTGATATTTTCATGATCCTAAATATAGTGTACACTCCAGCCAGCTCACGTTCTTTGGTATTCTAAAGCTGGACCATGCCACGAATCCTAGAGCGGATGTAAATCAACTGGGGTCAGTGACATGGTCAGACTGGAGAGGCTGGTGACAGATTTGTTAACTGCCCCTTCTCTATGACCAAGTCACTGACCCCAGTTGATTTACAATTTACACACCGGCGTAAAAAACCGGTATGTCAATTGTCAATAGAACTTGTCTCCTCTAGATGTTACCTGATGCTAAAGTGGTATCTGTTGAGTTAGAGTAGATGCTTAATTTCCGATGTATGCCCGACAATGTTCAACCCCAATTTGCCAGACATGCTGACTCAGATTGCTAAACACGTGGATACAAGTACTGCCAAAGTCACGTCGGCACGTTAAGGGAAAATGGTATGACGTTTGAAGTTTCAAAAGTATCATTCCGGTATTTCATTGTCCCTAGATTAGTTAATGTGTTTTTTCTGTATTGTTTAAAACGGGTTGTCTGTAATTAGTTTGTGATGGTATGACCCTGAGATGGTATGGAATTGCATTTTTCTGGGCTTGCCGAACACAGATCCTCAGTTGGCCTCATTGTAAATTCTTTCAATAAATAAATCCAAATCCAAATCCAAATGTAGCCCTTCCGTGTTGACTTTATCGATTTACACCAAAGATTCAGGAAAACATGAAGCATTAATCAAGTTTGAATTTGGATTCTTTATCTACCGCGGTTGTAATTCCAAATGGAAGGTCCGGTCCGAAAGAGTCCTACGACATCGATTGCTTATACTTTTTGTTCTCGTCCATTTCGTGTAACCAAAATAACACTAATGTAAAAGATTTTTAATACCCCAGCAGAGTCTTTCTCAAAGGCTAAACGACAACACAACACACACATACAAGTATACATGTACTGGAGTAACAGAAACAATCAAGTAAAAAGAAGCGAAAAGAGAGAGGCAGAGTGCGTGCCGTCAGAAGATGCAAGGGATGATCAAAGTTTGTGAAAGACTCTGCTGGGGTCGAAACGTGAGGTCATCAATATTTTGAATGTTTTACAACAGTTCCTTTTGGTTGGTAAGCAGTTTGCAACAGCTAATTTAATTTCTGAATAGCACTTCATGCAACACATATTAGTTTTATCTCAGTGTTTTTACCTTAAAGTCCTGCTTAAACCCCGTATTGTCTTCTGCTTTTCTTCCTTCAACATATTTTGGAAGGTCCTCTAAAGCAACAGATCCAGGGGATGCAGCCGAACCAGAGGATGCAGCCACACCAGGAGATTCAACCGAAGCAACAGAAGCAGCCTCTCCAGATTTGCCCCACAGGTAAGGTGTTAGCTTGACCGCTCCTTTAGGCGATCTCTCCGGCCATTGGTTAGACGACAGACAGTTCGATGGCTCAGGGTAGATGTCATCAGATGGTACGGTGTACGTTTCATATTGACAATCAGTTGATGACTTTGGTAAGGTACCAGTGGGTGTCTGAGATGATTGCCTATTAGTAGACACACCAGCCGCATTAGAATTCGGAACACGTTCTGCAGTCACTTGCGGTGAGTACCTTTCAAACGACAGATCAGTTGACGGGGCTGAACATCGTGCATGGGGCGACCCTCTTAAAGATTTGTGGGCTGATTCAAGTTCCACTAAGGAAACCAAAACGCTACCATTAATAAACTAATTTCAAAATGAAGATAATTACTTTGTACTTAAAAATACCGCATTGAGCTCATTGTTATTAATTGTATTTTTAATTGACTATTACCACATTGACTAACTGACTAATTTTTTGTTTTGATTGTTTTAGTCCTATGTATTTTGGTGGCTTAAGAATGATGTTCTCGTACATTTTCATTTTTTAATTTATTTATGGTTTATATGACGTCATTACATTGAGGGTTGTAACCTCCAAGTGTCTAATGTCACTTGGAAAAAAAAAAAAAGGAAATTAAGTTGACTTGTTTGTAATCCCTCAGATGTGCCACTGTCCTGTCTGGAAAATGTATACCCTATTCTTTAATCAAATGTTTTATGTTGCCTTTCGTATAAATATTTGTATACTGTAGTCTTAATGTTTTTACCTGTGAAATTAAAACATGAAATGAAATGAAACCAACATATTTTAGCACTCTAACCAACAGCACAAGCGTATCAAAATAACATTCGTTTGAAAACTATTGTTAGAGCTATGGAATATTTATCTCCGCAAAATAACTTTCAATTTTCAAACATACCCCGGACTGTTTTAGAACCAAGTGTAACTCCCTTTCATTTAAAGACGCCCACTCGTCACCAATACCCGACGACTGTTTCTGTTTCACAAAACCATCATGTACCCGTACCTAGTTTATGTGCAACGCGTGCGCCGGTCAAAGGTGATCTTTCGTGGCATGAATTTGTTTGTCGCGCGTTGACGAGTGGGCATCTTGAATTTGCTTTTTTTTTTCTTCTTTTTTTTTTCAACACCTCTTAGCTGACCTGCGTCAGTGGACTCTGCGGATGTCCTGCTTTTTGATCGTTTGGACAGCTTCATGTATAACCTGAAACAGACGAAATAATTCATTTCATTAGTTAAATAAGTTAAATAAGTTTTTTTCTCTTTACTAAAATGCAACAATACATTAAGTTATTATTTTTTCCATTTTGTACTGCTTATTAAAATGATATAAATGCGTCTAACAAATTATTATGCTATCATTTTTTTTATCAGTTTACTTTTGTTATTAAAAATCGAATTTATGGTTAACCGTAGATGTGTACAAACAGCTGACAAATCGGCCACAACAAATTGTAATCAAACAACATATTAGAAAATCAAAGCAGATATCAATTTAAAAATCAAATCAAATCGCTTCATCAAAACGATTTACCGGTAGGCTACTGGTCGAAGATAAATTGACAAACCTAGAACTTAGAACTGTACGATATTAGATGCATCACCCATCATTTTTGTAGCCAACTTCATGATAAAGATTTCATTAAAATCTTGTATATAATTATTTTCCTTTAGTTAAGGAAGATATGAACTTTCATTTGAGACACGGACAACAATTAAGAATGTAGGTTAGATACAAATAAGTTACTGTTGGAACCCGTTGTGGTCTTACGTTACCAACAACCATGTACTGTCTAAAAACTCCCCGGTTAAAATTGACTCAGATTCCCGGTCCGAGGGGGCCTGACCCATTTGGGGGTCAGGCTGACTCGGGAACGGGTTTAAACAAAAAAATGGGATATTACCTCGGATTCTGCTTCAGTTTGACACATGTCTTTGTCATTTTGGCACGGATTCCGGGTCATAATGACCCATATAGGGTCAGGCCCCACGGGATCCTGTATCCCGGTCAATTGTGACCCAGGAGTTTTCAGAGTGTACCAACAATAATTATACACATTAAGTATTTGGTCTTTCTGCTTCAATATCTTAACAAATACGTTTAGAAAAATGTTGTCCTTTATTGCGAACAAAAGGAAATCAACAGATCACAGACTAGTTGCTATAAAAACCTACAGCAACATGACTGCAAGAAGAGCAGCGATGACTACAAGTAGAGGTGTGAGGACAGCAACGAAGTTAATGTCCGAGTAATCTCCATCCACTATTGAAGAAAAATAAAAAATAAAATAAAAACATTGATATATTTTATTGCATAAAGAAACAGAATCATATTTGAGTGAGGGGCATTATGTTAACTTTCACTTTGTATTTGAGAGGTGTTTCTCAAACGAATGTTTCCAAATTCTACGCAGTTACTATTCTCCGATAATCATTCTGTTCTCTTATATTAAGCATGCATTATTTGAACAGATGCCTCGTTAAAGATTGATTGTTTCGGTTTATCTGTACCAGCGGCAAAACTAGGGTAAAATCTCAGTGGGCACAAGGGCACCACTTTTTCTAGGGGTCACTACAAAAAAGCTTATAAAATGTAACATTTTATTCTGGCAACATTTTATTTCAAATGTGGCCCGGGGCACGGACATCAGTATAGGAGAGGCATGTGCCCCCCCCCCCCCGATACACACACACACTGCAACAAATAATAAGTTTTCAGTGTTACTATAAAGGACCAATTTGGTGTTATTTTAACACTTTTGGTGTTATCATTGACACCCATGGGTGTGTCAGTACACCCAAAGGTGTAAAGAATAACACCAATAGTGTTAAAATAACACCCAAAATTTTAACACCGGTGTAAATTCTTGGTGTGGTCCTCTAGCAACACCGGGGGTTTAAAATTGAACCCCCCAGTTTTTGCTGTGCAGTTACTCTACTGATCTGTGCATGGAACTCCAACCAGTTTGACTCTGTATGCTATAGGTTCCTAATAACACTTCAAACGTTCTCACCTTCAATCATCAGTGGTTCTTCATTCCAAACTACGCTGGCCATCTATGAAAAATGCCATAAAATAAACGGATGACAATTGATGGTGATAATCATAACAACTAAGTTGTTTTGCGTTATAGATTGAGTATTGGGGAGCAAACAAAATAAGTTGTACAAAATAAATAACGTTGGTTGTTTTTCTTTGGATATCAGGACATTTGCTAGTATTTCAATCAAACGAACGGTTTTTCTTGTTAAGCACGATGTAACTTTTATAAAATCATTTTTTCAATGCATTTTTTTTTCAATAAACGTTTTGTGAAACCGAATTAATTCATGGTATAAATCATTTGTAACAGGTCAGATTATTCCATGGAACGTCTATAGGTTGGGAAAGGTGGGGCTGCCGGGTGCAGCGCTTGTCTTGTATGGAATATAGGGCTCAATGAATTTTGAACACTCAAATTGAGATTGTTATAATTGTCCTCAAAATTATACTCAAGCCAAGGTTCCCGTTTGCCACAATCACTGGGTTATTATTTACCGATTCATTTATTCTGCTGACAACACCGACGTAGATCTCATACACAGCGCCCTCTTGCAGAGGTGGGTTCCAGTAACTCCCGTATGTTTTGTTGTCACCAACGACAAACTTTCCTGGGAGTCTTCCCGAAAGTTCAGCAGCAACGTAAGCAGAGGGATTCTCGGCATAACGCTGAAATTCAGGCACAGCTCGTTTGGATATCTTTCCTTTCAAGGTCGAACCATTGCCAATGTTCCGTACACCAATCTGGTAAGAACTAAAGGCAGACTACCAAGTCTAATATTATGCTCACACACACATCCTTACACATGGCCAGTTGTGGGGTACTTCATTGTTCAACTTATTGTCCCTTTTCTAAAGAATTCCCTTGTGGGGTCCTTTTGTTCCTATTGATTTACCTTGTGGGGTCCTTTTGTTCCTATTGAATTTACCTTGTGGGGTCCATTGTTCTTTTGTTGTCGAGACCCCACAAGTGTCGATGTGTAAGCCCACAGATACACACACATACAAAAAGCGGGAAAATATCAGTTTCTTAAAAGCAAAGTTGACATGATGTCAAAGAAACCTAGCATCTATCAATTCAAAAAAGCGACTCTATCATGGACACAAACATTTAAAAGAAATCAGATCCTCATTGAGTTCACCTCCCTTCCCTACACCACAAATCATGCCATGGATTCAGTTCTCCCAAAAGAGAATTCAATTCAATAATCTTTATTATATCCCAAAGGGGTAACCAAAAAGCTCGCGTACAGTTACAGAGTCAAGCTAGATTCGGTGTGACACACCTTCATCCCTTCCCCGCAATTAAGTTTCGAATATTTTACCTGATATATTTGGACGTACTCTTGCTAACCAGTCTTATTGTTATATAAGAGACGGTCGATTCCTCCCCAATGAGAGTTGGCTTCTCAGGTGGCGGTAGATCTGGTAGTTGCAATGAGCAAAAAGACTAATGTAAATTGCCACTGTGTGTTATTTATAACATTGCGTTCGTTGACGGTGTTTGAAAAATACAATAATAATAGCAATAACAACAACAACAACAAACAGCAACCAATAAACAGCAACAGCAACAGCAAAAGCAGCAACAACAAAAGCAACAGCTACAGCAACAGCAACTGCAACAGCAGCAATAGCACAGCTACAGCAACAGCTACAGAAACAGCAACAGCAACAGCAACAACACCACCAGCTACAGCAACATCAACCACAACAGCAACACCAACAGCAACAGCAACAAACAACAAAAGTGAAATTTATAGAACACCTTACGTAGAGACTACCCCCAAAGCGCCGAACAAAATATAAAATTTAAATTAAAAAATGCAAAAAAAAATCCATTGAAGAAAAACACTACAAAATGTTAACGAATAAAGGTAACCTATTAAAACTCCAAAACCTACATTCTAAGAAATCAAAAGATAGCAAATAAAGACGATGAGCATATAAACAAAACAAAATACACAAAAGTAGACAAACCATCATTTTAAATAGTTGACAAGCCATCAAAAAAAGGAGTTGGTCTTAAAAAATATTGACAAGCTATCGTTATAAAAGAGTAGACATTATACGAATACAGACAAGCCAACAATAAAAAGTGGTCGCCTGAAAAATTGTTGACAAGCCATCCATTAAAAAGAGCAGACAGCAAAAAAACAATACATGAATTGACAAGCCAATCAATTTAAAAGAGTAGACAACCTCTCGTGTATAAAGAGGTTGACAAGCCATTATTATAAGAAATATGAATGTCGGTATGAATACCCCGCCCACCCCTGCACCTGTTCCCCCTTTACATCCAAGACCTTGTATTGTTTATGTATTTGTTTAATTAATTACTCTGTTATTATTCGTTGATAGATTTTTTCGTTCGATGTCTCATTTGAAAGCAAAAAAACTTTGGTCATTCTACAAAAAAAGCAATTCAACATTCCGATTCGTCTTCAGGGTAAAATCGGCTTAAGCCCGAATCATGCATCTTTAAAATGTCCTTGAAAGGTATTGTTAAACAAGCAGACGTTTTGTTGATGTAATCAAAGCCTCAGTCTTTTTTTATGACAGCCAAGGAAGTCTTTATCTCATGAAGAAATGTAATTTCAAATTAAGACGGATAGTATTGTCCCATTTTCTTTAAATCACTGGTTTGTACAATAAATAGTTTATGGTTACTAGTAAAGTTGCAGTGATTTATTTTCAAGTTGAAAAAAAAAGATTTATAATTAACATGCCTACCTGTTGCCAATTGAGTGTAAACGTCTAATCTTTCCTTCAGTCCCTCGATGCCGGCATCATTTACTGCCCAAACCCATATTTCGTAATTTGTCGAGGGTTCAAGATCGGTGATAACGGCTGTAAGGGAAGACATGTTAACTACTTCTTGAACTTTGAAGGCCGGGTCGTGGTCAAATTTGAAGGTGATTTCGTATGGTCTGGACAGAACACGATGCTCAACCTGAGAAAATAAAGTACTTTTTACAAAATGGGAAGTAAAATCAGGCAGGTTTGGAGAGACGCCGACAGCTCCCTTCCTAACCATTAGTCGGTAACAAAATTCATCATTTCGTTTAAACGAATTGATGTTCCCTGCACAGTTCACTTACAATGTATTTATCGATCAATCCGTTAGGCATTTGCGGTTTACTCCATACTAGGGTGACGGTCGTCTGAAAGACGTTGGCCACAACCAACGACTCCGGTTTACTAGGTACTGAAAAAGATGAAGACAGGATTTGATATGAAATTCATAAGATTTTCAACTACCTTTTTATTTGCCATTAAAGTGATACTTATGTACATCAGTTCCTCTCTCATTTAAAATGAAATGGCACTAAAGCACTAACACCTTCTTCTTCTTTTTTGGTCTGTTAACCTTTACAAAAAATATATCTTTGTCACACATGAACACTATTTAAAAAAATGTGAACCATTGGGTCTTTTTGTCATAACTTGAAGAAAACGCACGACAGGAAATGATTTTCGAGATAGAAAGCTAATTAGCAAGCACAGGGGTTAGATTTAAAAAGAAAAGTTTATCCACGAAAAAGGATAAAAAATGACGACGGATCTTTTCCTGTGGACGCAGATCCAGATTGGCCATTTTAAGCGGAAGTAGCGTTTTCGTTTTGAACCTTAAGCTGTAACCTTTCAGACCATGGTTCAGACCAAATACTCTATATGTTTTTGTTACTGCACACCTCTGCAAGAGGTGACATTGTGGACTGATTGGGAGGTTTCTTGGGAAGTTGTATAAAGTGGGTACTAACCGCCAACTTTAGTCATGTGAGTAACTGAAGAACTTGGCCCCGAACCGAAGGTATTCATTGGATACACTGCAAACGTATACACTGTAAACGGCCAAAGATCTGTCACATGCTCAGTTGTACGACTGACGACATGTCCTGTTGTACGCTTCCCGTCTGCAGTGTTAGTAAGGGTGTAACGATACCCGGTTATTTCTCCATTACGTCGGCCACATTCTGGTAAATCCCACGAGAATGTTATGGTCGTGTTGGTGACGTCACTTGACCGAATTCGGGTAGGAGGACCGCTTGGGGCTGAAAAAAAAGAAAAAAATCCAAACTGGTTTCCAATTAAATGATGTTGAAGTTTTGCATGATGTGGACAATAAGAAGTAACTATAACTAGTTAACGCGCGTGTGTACATCCATGTATAAATCTCCTTTGAGAGGAGTGGCGACCACACCGTCTCTTTTCAGAGCCACCACTCCTCCCAAAAGAGATTTATACATGGTTGTAACTTGGTGAAACTTCCTTGATTTTAACACGAGTCACACATACTCACCAGCGCCTGTTGTAGTCACGGCAGTTGAGCTTTCTGTTCCTCGCCCCACTCTGTTGGAAGGCGTAATGTATACGTGATAGGTTGAGTAAGGATACAGGCCCGTGATGGTTGCAGGCGATTGGGAAACACCCGGCCGTGATTCGCGAGACTGAAGGGGAGCCGTATCACATTGGTCCCTTCATGAACACAAATAATTGAGTTATGAAACCATCTTTATGGAAATGTTTTGGAGATGTTTAAAATGAAGCATTTAGGCTTCAGTAAACAAGTGTTGTAAATTGTTTAGTTCATATTTATTTCCATCACTCTTTGATGACTGCTATGAACTTGTGGCATGGATAGTTTATTCGGGTCTAAAACGTATGACTGTGTGGACTTGGACAATTCAAGAGATTTCAAATATAGTGCGCCACCAAGAGTTTGTCCAGAGATTTGTCACTTACACAGAGGGCAGATGATCCAGTGATCACTAATTAACCACACCAAAAAACATAGTTTCTGGGAAACAAAATCAATCCAGATAATTTTACTTAAGCACTGTAAAGGAAATCTATTTGGAAACAATGTTCCTTTTAACTTTGTACCTTTCAAATAAATTAAGCACACGGGACTCGTATTTGGCCATACCTGTTGATAAGTTGATACTCTACAGTATACTCATCAGCGAAGCAGTTAGAAGGTCGTTGCCATGAGACACGTATCTCGGTAGAGGTGGGGAGGGTCGTCTGTAACATAGTGACACTCCCAGGAGCTGGGGGAAAAGGTATTTTTATAAAAATTGAGTTAACTTTGGATTTATACTTGGTTTCTGACTGTGTGTACTTGCACGTACCAGAACTGGGGCGAATGGACGGTTGTGGGTCGGATGGCAAACATGGAACATTTCATTGCACCATGAATTACAGGAACTTGAATATACTTGGCGGAGTTGTGATAAACAATATATTTCTTTCTTGCTATCAGCGATAAAATAAGCGTACCTATTGCGGTTGTATTATGACGTGTATCTTCTGTCCACGGTCCAGTGTTACCTCCGGATGTCACGGCTCTCACCTTCAACGTGTAAGAAGTACAAGGTGATAAACCTGTAAACGTCTTGGACCTCGATGATGTGTATTTTACGTCACTTGCAGACTTGTGGCTTGCCACCTTCATGACGTACTGGTAGCGAGTAATTTGACCACGTCTACTTCCACAAGGGACTGGGCTCCAGGTAAATGTGATGGTGTTCGTTGACGCTGAGTCGACGCTGATAACCGGCACTCCAGTTGGGGCTTCACAAAAAAAGAAAAGTGACAAGATTGACACATATTTCAATCATCGGTGGAATGTTTTCCGATAATCTATCCTGGAATAATTTTGCTGTGCTTCAAATTTGTTAGAAACTGTGTATGGATCAATAGCACTGCCTCCAACATCGTCACACATCAATTCTGCTGATCAATTCTTTCAGGTGTTAATTCATTATGAAATTTATGGTTTGAATTATTAGTGCTACCATGTGCGTTGCTCTATACAAAAGTAGCAATTTGTCGTATTTTTACCAATACAGACTTAATAACAGCATCTTAATAATGTTACAACAGGGCACGAATTAGTGTTATTGTGAAGTTGTTGGATTACTATACTAAACCAAATTGACTACAGGAAATGGATTGAAAAACTCCCAAAACCTATTTATTGATTTGTTCATATCACTTCTTCGATCTACAATTTTCTCAGTGAAAGTCATTTTATTTCCTTCATATTAATATCAGTAAAAAAAATTGAAACGATAAAACTAATGAAATACATTTTAAGTTCAGGTTTTAAAATGAGTGTGTTTACCAATGAACTGTGAACAGACCTATCTCCAACTTAACTTCTCTTCTGACGATATAAAGACAGACTATGAAATGTCTTATTAAATGTGATCATTAAATGTCTTATTTATAGATTTCAAGTTCATTGTCTTATCGTGTCAATACACAAGTTTACCAAAAATATATGACGTGTTTTTTATGTTCTGTTCTTTGCCATACTTACTTGAAACATCAGTTTTCTTTCTAAGAGAGACTGGTCTTCCATTCCCAGTTGGATTCTTCGACGTAACATTCACCCTGTATGTAGAGTATGCTTTCAATCCTCCAATTGTGATTGAAGTACTGGTTGTGGTCAGTGTTCTACCGGAATGATCACCCTCCTGACATTGCTCCAGACTGATGAGTTCATATGTTACCAGGTAGTCAGTAGCGAGGCAAGGATTGTCTGGGTTGGTACCAGGGGCTCTCCATGACACTTCCAGCCTATTATAGCCAACAGCGGCGGTCATACCGGTAATTGCATCTGGAGCTGTGAAAATAACATGGTGCAGTTGATAATGTTTATAAGCTTATCAACTCTTCCAATAATAATATGGTTCTTTTGTGGGGATCCGTTTACGTTTATCCCTGTTTAGGCTTCTAAAATGGAGATAACTCGTTTACCCATTTGTTTGGTTGTAAACTCGGACCAGCTGTAAGGTCCAGTGCCTTGACTCGTCCGTGCAGCAACTTCAATGACGTAGTCTGCACAAGGAGACAAGTTGACGTCCAAACGTGTGCCCTCAACGTCCACAATCGTCTCACTCCCCGTCAGGCTCCGTGTCACATTAACGACATAATTTGCGATGTTTTCTCCGCCGGGGCAGCTTACAGAATTCCAGGATAGAATGGAATTTTGTGAATTGATAAACACGTTTTGTGGTTTCTTGCTGGGAGCTAGAAAAGACGCAACATAAAACACTAAACATGTCATAAAATTAATCTCACTTAACAACATTGGTATTTTCCCCGCATTATGAGTTCAGTCTGTAAGTACGTCGTTTTATAGGTATCATTTTAAAGTATCCTTGTTTTTATTGTTATTAAATTTCTCACCAGGAGATTTCATTGTTTTGCCATGATAGAGGTAAAATATAGGATTGGTAAAGTTGACAATGCAGTGTTTTTACTTTGTGTGATTCAACATGAACGTGAAAAACACAAACCTGTGAAAATTTGGGCTCAATCTGTCGTCCGAGTCAGGAGAAAATAGTGAAAAACTATTCAAACTGTTTAGCATGTAAACCGTCTCATTGTCTTTAATTTCGTCTGTTACGACCAAAATTAAAATTGGGGTCTTCAAGTTCTATTTTCCTGACAGTATTTTAGACAGAAATATTTCTATTGAAGATTGGTACTGGTGTGAACTTCATAATCAGTAAGCTTTCAGACTGTTACTAAAACAAAAGGATGAACACTAATCCTGTGATCTACCTGAAATATGCTAGGTCCACTTTTGGCCGCTTTGACACCAAAATGTAGATTAAATGGTTGATTTAATGGTTATTTACATAGATTCGAGAAAGGAACAAGCTTTCATTTAAATTATTGCGCGAACAAATCCGCCAATGATAAGTGGTACTTTTTATAATTAAGAACTAAAAACGCATTATTCTCGCGGTCCCGACATTATCTCACGTCAATCAGCCATGTTCAAACAATGTGCATGTTACATGTATGTTATGCATTGTACACTGCATATATGAAAGTTTTTGAATGGTTTTCGTTTTGGAACAGCATCATCTGTCAAATTTGTTCGGGGGAAAAATACTTTTTAGAAAGGAGGACACGAGCCAAGCAACTTTAGTGGAAACTTTTCACAAGACGTCCCATGACTTAAACCTACACATTTTAAAAAAACATTTTGAAGAATCCGACGTTGTTGGTGTTCAATTTCATGCACGTGTACAGGTGTGTATAAAGAGACGGTACTGAACAACTGAGACACGTTTCAGCATCATATTCGGGGTGGGATCGGAAACCAAATTCAAAGGTGGAAGGCAAGAGAAATAGCACTGTGTTAACATGTAAATAGGAACACACGTTGGAAACGACGTAGATTTGTTTGTATATTTCTTTTAAATATGTTTTAACAATGTCTTACCCAACGAGGCTGTGCAGGTCGTAATGCAAGAAGGAATATTGTTTAAGTTCAGGCATTCATCTGCAATGTAAAAGAATAATACACCGGCCCATGTAAATGAAAATCACTAGTTTACATTAAAGAAACATGTCAATGAATCTCTTCTGTGAAGAAATGATTGCTCCAAAGCAGTTTTCAGCCTCAGCATCTGCAGCAGTCCAGCATTTTCCTAAAGACAGGGCACCTTCTCAAAACTATTCCAGAATAACGGAAAGACTTCTATACCGTTGATAGTTTCCCAACCGAAAGATATTACAAAGCAGTCCAATTATTTTGTTGGGAGTCTGTCAACATACTTGCCAATTAATAAGTTTTGTACTAGGCAAATATCTTACTAAAAAAACATCCGCAACTTATCCTGAATGACGTACCCTTTACGGATACACCTTTCTTCAAATTATCCTGGAATAGTTTTGAGAAGGTGTCCAAGCAAATTATACTTCCCGAAACGCTGATCCCCCTCATTTTCTAAACCCCAACCTTTCCTCTTAGAAGAGGTTAATTCGAAATATTGCTATCCTCTCTCTCACTTCTCTAACCAAAATCTTACTAAGGCCTAGATAAGTGAAACATACACTCAGTGAACCCAGGCCCCCGAAGGAACTCAAATACAAGTTCATTTATGTACAATAACTGATTGAAAAGTACTCAACTGCTGCGGGGTCAAACATTCTAACCCAACTTTTGGATAAGAAAATTACACAACACATAATGATGCTTACGTAAAGTTTTTGGGGTGAAAGGGGAACACGGTCGTTAGTTGGGTAAACTTTTACCTGGATTTATTGTAATAAATTATAAAACAGGTTTGTGACTAAAAAGAATTGTAAATTTTTAACACTTCTGGTGTTGTGCAACATTTTGACACAACTGGGCGACAATGTTCCTTAATTTGTACCCTCAAAATAGGCAATTTTTTACCATATGTTGAACAATCATTTTTTTTTTACGGTGCAGGTGTACACACCAATACATCTACAATAACCGTGTAATAAAGGCAAAACAGTCGTCGTCTGCTCACAAGAAGGACGAGACGAAAGTTCAGTTGGCGTCAGAGAATAAAGCCCCAGCTCAACATTGGTAAACTGACTGCAAATGCTTCCATTTTTTGCACAATTCAAGATTTTTGTAATAACAAATCTCTGGAAATGTCATCTCATTTCCTTGTTTCGTTTGCGATAAAACGGTAAAAATGCACTCAGCATTTTTGTAATATGCACTCAGCGTTTTTGTACGCATTCCTTTAGGCAGATTTTCGTCAGTAGTATATAGTGAGTGGTTGACCAATCAGTGCACAGAACGAGTCTTACGTAACGTCTTGTCGAGACTTGTCCGTGACGTTATACACGGGTGACTGTTGCAGGTGGGTCACATTGACCCCGATATGGTGCAAGTGGATCATGACCTACAAACTACACTATTTGAAAATTAATTTTATCTATTTATCCGTTTCCTTTAATTTATTTATTTGCAGCTTTATTCGTTGCGTGGTATAGTGCCGTTTCATCACTTCATGGCGACTTTATACATTGCAGGTCACCTTTCGTTCATTCTAAAAGTATCCTCAGCAATAACGGCTTCGGAAACTTTCAATTTTTTTTTACAAAATAAAACTAAATCATTGCCACCCATGTCAACTCCACGCTGTAACCTTTCCCTTTGTTCACTATGTCCATTCATCGTACGTTCCCCTGTACACACACACGTACATGAAAAAATCACTTGACCGTAACACACTTTGTTCAACCCAACCGACACGGTGGAGGATGGGGAAGGCCGCCAGGCAGGCAGGCAAGCAGGGGGATGGTGGAGGAAACGACCTTCCACACAACCTCCACAACTTAAACCTCCAAAACCTCCACCATTCCTCCAAAACCTCCACCACAAAAAGGTGTGATTTACCCACTATATACTACTTTCGTCTCACTGAGACGAAAACTAATTTTGGACCTTATTTTATGTATTATTTAAAAACGATAACACTTTAGGCAGAAATATTGCAATAGAAGTCTTCTTTCATCACTATCTTTATACCATGCAAGGTATATGTAAATCTTTGAACGTTTATGTTTTTCTTCTAATCAATGTTCAGCTGGGGATTTAATGTGCAAAATCGTAATTCAAGAAAACTGAACGCGAAGGTTCGATCGGTCTTCTGCCATTCAGAAATCATTACATAGGAAGGTTCAATTCTACATATTTCTGTGGGTGTAGTTCTAGCAACACAAATGTAAAAGTAATACCATATTTTTAATTTATAAGCTTTTTACTTACATCTTTTTACTCCACTTCATGATTGTCAAACCCTTTAATCACCCTTTAACCCATTTTCCTTTTTGACAAATGAATTTTGTCGACCGCGCCTATTTTTATTTAGTCTATTTCCTCAATTGCTTATTGGATGGTATGTGTAATTTTGTAATTTTCTAGCGTATTTTTGCTCAATGTAAATTTAGACGCATTTCAATCTTGTGACTGTGATGTCATTTTAAAGGGACACATTGCCTTCAAATCTCTTAAAATATTGATGTTTGGAATTGCTCATTATCCTTTTTAAGTGTTGTTCATGCAATAGTAATTAGTGAGTAGTGATTCTAAAACACAATAATGTGCCTCTTGGAAATACGGCCAGTGGAATCACACTGTATGGAAAAATACGATCCGCCATTTTGTGGAGTCAAAAATGTGGTTTCTACAAAATGGCGGACCGTGTTCTGTCACGAAATTGAACAACAGCCACACAGTTTTTAGGGATGTTTATGTAAATTGTTAAATTCTAAATTTATTATCTATCCAACCATAGGTCTATTCATTTCATAGCAAACGCTTTGTTGTAACCCAAACGCGCCCAATCTGAAGGCAACATGTCCCTTTAAGTTTGTAATAAATTTAAGTAAATGAAACATTTATCAATCAATCAATGTTTGCTTGGTTTTTTTTTATAATCAGGATCCATTTCATTGCCTACGACATCCTGTTACTGGGAAAACGTGCTTTTTGTTCCTGGACCCAGGCGTAGGGATTCCGGACACATGACGAGTTGTTAAAGAGTAAAGAAATATTAGTAGCGTAGGAAATGTTTTCTATTCGGGAAAATAACGACTACCATAACAATTATGCTTCAGTACACCTGATATTCTGGAAGACGATCTCCCGTGCTGTTAAATGTGAGGTATATACGTAAATTGTTCATGACATTTAAATGAAACTCACAACACTATATGAAATAAAAAGGATACATTGTCGTGAATCTCAGCGTGTCGAAAACGACTTTTCTTGCAAACGTCGCCCAAACGACTGCGGATAATTACATTAGTGAGATGGCGTTCATAAAGCTAACAAAATATGTGGCATACCTTGACATGTATCCCCAGTGTATCCTGGTGCACAGTCACCATTGCATCGACCTGTTATTTCATTACACGGTACCCCGATGGCACAGTGAGTTTGTGTGCAGTTTGAGCCATATATTCCCTCAAATGTGGTGCTATAGCCCCAAGCCCCAACACCTAGAACAAAAAGAGACAATAACTCATCACTAAAACTCAACAGTTCCTTTTGAAAATAGTTGACGCAGGAAAGTTAATGAAATAAAGACACACATTCTAAAGATATCTGTACATAGCCGATTGAGATATCTGTATAACTTACAGGTCAAGAAAATTAAGTTTTAGCAGTCGACGCCAGGTCACGCGAGATCATGCGAGATCATGCAGATACCCTGCCCTTAAGTCCGCTGCCTTAGCTAGCGACAAATGAGGCTCCTATTGACCCCCTTGCACGCACTTCACACGAGCCGACTGTGCCAAACTCACCATTTTGGTGGTCAATAGGTAAACGCCGCGTCTCCTAAAATGCGCTCTTCACTGAATAACTCAGTAAGTGACATTGACAACCAAAATAGCGCAACCAAGATTGTTGTGATGATGACGTCAGGTGAAATGTGTCAATAGCTTCATCAGAAAATATGAACATTAATATTGCATTGATCTCCACTTGGGTTTTGGTGCATGGTCGGGGTGGTGTGCACCTGTCCTTGCTTTCCATCTCTAGAACCCCGGTTTGAATCCAGCCGGGGGGGGGGCACTATGTGGATTGGGTTTTCAGTCCCTACTTAATTGCGTGTGTTTCACAGAGAATAAACCTCTGGGTTTTCCTCCCACATCTAAAACTGAAACTTCCTTCCTTGTCTTCTGTCCCTGGGGTTCTTGGCTAGTATAGCGATTAAGTTCGCTTTTCTTGGAATCCTTGGCTTCACAACCCGAAGTAAAAAATTAATAAACTACAAAGCATGTAACAACAGTCGAACAACACCAACTCATTATCATGTTTCAGCTGATTTCATGGTACTTTTTGCGCAAATATAGAAATATCGTATTTAAGTCGGTCTGTGCGCATTGTAAAGGCTGGTTTATAGTCGGTCACGCAATGGTCGCACGACGGTAAAATTGACGCACGACGCAGTTTGTAGTCGCCGCTGACGCCTCAGCGACCATAGACTGCAATGAAAAGCTCAGCGTCTAGCGATCACAGCGTCGGGCGACTATCAACGCGCGACCAACTATAAACCAGCCTTAACACTGTTCAACGTGCCTTTATTTCCACTATCACTTATGTGTCCGACAACCAGTTTTATCTTGGATCCACACATGTCTGAATATTGTAAAACTGACTGTGCCACCTTTATGTCGATCTTTATGTCGAGAAACCATCATATCCGACAAACTGTTCTATGTCTGACAATGTTCAACAAATCACTTCTGTCCAACCCAAAAGGCCAATAGTTTGTCAGATATAATGGGTCGGACACAATAGTCCATGTCAAACGGTTATGTGCGCAGGTCTCTCGTTCGTTGCCCCTTCTGTATGCACCTTCCTTCGCAGCACATCTCTTCACTCTATCTGATGTACCAAATACTGTTAGATATTCAACTAGTTTTTACCCCGTACTGCTGCTGCGCTTTGGAACTCCCTATCTGTATCTTGGTTTCCACCATCTTACAATCTATTCCAACTTTTAATTAAGAGGAATATGAAAAGAAACCTTCTCTCCCTTTAAATTGTCCTTGTTGTAGCTTTTCACCTTAAGTGACCCGCCCTTTGAATTTGTTGAGTGTTTAAAAAACAAAAACAAATAAACAAACAAAAAAACAACCCAACAAACAAACAACCGAACAGACCAACAAAACAAGCAATCAAACAAACAAAACAAGCAATCAAACAAACAAACACACAAACAACCCTGCAACCCAACAAACACACACACAGCACAACAAACATAAATCTTCCATTCTTCTCCCAAATGACGGGTACGACTTCGCAACAAATAACAACCACCACACCGAGTACGTTTGATTTTGTTTAGCTTAGTCATTATGCTCTCAACAGTGACAGGAATTAGTCGGTTTATTACATACCTTCAATAAAACCAAGACATACGACGAGAAATTTGGAACTCCAGAGCAAACGGCCCGCCATCACTTCAACTAACTGGAAACTACCACTTCAATTTTTTTTTTAGAGTTTTGTTTGTTTGTAATAATGAATAAGGAAGTTCCTGTTACTAGTATTAGTCCTCTCATTGGAAAAATAACAAATAGCTTGGTGTTTTTATGATCTCTTTCTTCTTCTTTTTATAGACCGTTAGCTTTCAACATTGAATCCATGATTGTGGGTTTGCTGGTTTTTCATTGTTCTGCAACTAGTACTATTAGTATTTTTAGAAAAACATTTCGTTTCCTCTTGGGACGAGTGACGATCGGAATGTTGGACAATAATCATTGGAACGTCTGTTTCTTCCGATTTGTTTTTACTGCAATTTGTTCATATATTGATTTTTCACTCGTGTTCCCTGTATGTATTGACAAAGCCGCAAGGGTGTTGGACTGTTTTGTGTATGAAGAGAAGAGAAATGGTTCAAAGTGTTATTTATTTATATGTATCTACATACAAGAATAGGTTACGTTTATGTAAATTGCGCAATAATAAGATAGCAGTGTCGTCAATGAACAGTCGTTGTCATCCTCCAAGGTCACACATTAAGCATTAATATCACTGAGTGTTTGCTTTATCATAATCATGTGCATTCACGTACTTTTGCTTTATTTTTGTTTTATTTATTTATTTATTTATTTTTGTATATATATAGGTCTATAAATATAACCATTGTAGGTTTTCATTAAATTTAACGCCTGATTCGTTCAATTTAGAATTCGCAAGATCCTGCTATCAACAAGAATCATTTAACTTCATTATCCGAGCATTCTTTCATGTTTTAGCTTAATTCACCCCTACACAATATGCATTCAAATTGAAAGTAATCACAATGTTCATTCAACTTGATCTGAACCAGTTGTACAGGGTTGATGAGGCAGTCATTTTCTACTAATAGTCAAGTTTACTTTAATTTTTCCAAGAAACTTTTCAGATGTTCCTGCATGTCCAATCGGTTGCAAGTATTCCTAATTGAGTTTGTGTTTTCTCAGTTTGAGTTTTCTCAGCGCAAAAATAAGAAACCCAATAAAATCCGTCACCTTTGATCCGTAGAACATTTATTTAATTTTTTTTTTTATCTTACCAATGCTTTGCAAACCCTTAACTAACTTTTCAGACAAATAATATGGCGGCCCGTGGCCGAAGAAAGCAATTGGATAACATATACACACACACGAGAAGTGTGTCCAATGGTATATCTATTCTCAATCACACATGCCCTGTCAATAGATTGATGGGTAAAACGGCGCGACAATGTATTTAAAAGTCTTCTTTTTTTTTAAGAAGGATGAAGAACAGTAAACAATGTTAAAGTATTAATAAACGTTGCAACATAAACTTTGAAGCCCTTCATATTATTATTTATACATGCGCTGTGTTCAAACTTCAAAATATTACAGTTGGGAAAGGTCAACGGTGAAAAATTTCTTAACCATTTTCATTTCATTATGTTGCGACAAAACCTGAGTAGTTTGTTGCGTTATATATAATTATCTGAAAGACGCAAAGAGTTTAACAAAGCGGACCTCAGAAGAAAAGAGGAAAATACATCAACAGTAGAAATAATTTGATCTGTGGATGAAAAAGGTTACCAATAAATGAAAGAAAAAAAATGTTTAAAAAATAAAGACAAAACAGTCTTTTGCCTTCCGACGTCTGGTAATTTAAGTGCTTCAAACGTCAACAATATAATGAGAGAGTGCTACAACTAAAGTTTCTGAATGCACCAAAGACGAAAAAGAATGCCTCCAAACGAAAAAGAAACAAATAGAAACAAACCCTTAGGAGCCTACATATTGAAAGTGACCAACAATGGAAAACATCCCACCTTGTACATGAGATGTACATTGGCTCTGGTTTATTAGTTTGCCATGCCGCTGTGTGGATACATTTCGCAAAAACCTGGTTAGTTATAATTGCTGTTGTGCAAGGATAGATGGTCGTGTATTTCCGACATCACGTATGTGAACACATTAAGTTAACATGCAAATGTAACTTACTAGTTACTCTTTCAGTGTGGCTAATTGACCTGCCCACATAGATGTATAAACTCAATTCCGTTTAAAGTATATTGATATCTGCGTGACAGGAGTCAATCAACTTTTGTAACACGTGATACTCGCTGTGCCATTAATTCCTTGATAAGTTTAAAGCACTTTACATGATTGGTAAGGATGAAAAACATTAGTGTTTAGTTTCAGTCTTCAAGCTTACTGTGTATAAAGTTAATACTAGAACCAATTTTTCTGTGAAAAATTTCCCTCTGAAATGCCGACACAGTTCAAGCAAACTGAATCTGAAAACCTAAACAATGAAAAAAAAATAACGAAACGGCCGATTTCGGTTGTAACAATCGAAATTAAGGACACTGTGTTTACATGCTGAAGTGTGCACGGTTTTTCACTACTTCCTGCCGACTCAGACGACGGATTGTGCCAAAACTTCCACAGGTCTTTTTTATGTATATATTGAATCACATAAAATAATAACACTGCACTATCATCCTCAGTCCTATATTGTAAATCTTTAAAGATGGGCATCTTAGGTCCGATTTGTGGCCGGTTTGAACCTAAATAGTAGATTTAAATTTTAAATAGCTACTTTTTTTTTAAAACAATTTAAGGTATTGCACCGAAAAATCCGCCAGCGATAGGTGGTAGTTAATTTAAAACTACAAATGAATTATTGCCCCGATCCAAAAATATCCTTTTTTATTGACGGCTCTGCCATTATTTCTTCACATATCTTTTAAAACAAAACAAAACAGACATTACAGATTAATTGTTATTATTATTTATTTTTTTAAGATTACTGAATTTTCGCAAAGCTATAGTTTCTATACTCCTGTTTTCAATATTTTAAACATTATACAGTTACGTTTGCGTGACAATATATAAAAGTACTTTCAATTTAAAAAAAAAAGTTTTATAAATGTTTTTGTTTGTTCCTAATACTCAAATATACAAGCTGACTGTAATTCCTAAAATGTATATTTTTTTAACATAAACTTGTATCTGAACGTTAACAAAAATTATATATATATACTTTTTTATTTTACAAATTCAAACAAATAACTGAAAGGGATCAAAATTACAATAAACGATTTGTCTGGAACAAACTCTTAATAAAAAGTAGGTATGAGCTCAGAAAGCCATCCCCCTATAAAGCCCAATCCCAATCCGGATCTCCATTGTGTTATTTTCGTTTAGGATTTTATAAGCTGACAAATCTCAAACTGCTTAAAGGGTCTGTATACGTTTGGTAATGACTCTGAAAATTTATGGCAATAATAACTCACTTGGTAAGAAGTACAGCAGCTTTGGATAGTATAATGCATTTTGAGAAACGTTTCACCTCGAAGTACTGCAGTTATGGAAAAACACATCACTTTTTATCCCCCAAAAATTTGAATCTGAGAAGCGTTATGGCCGTAACGCTTCTCAGAATGTGTATTCCAATGACGGATACTTCTTCTGCGTGAACACAACCGCTCCAGATTTTTGGTGATATCTCAAAAACGCTGCCACCGTTTGAACTGAAATTTACACAGGTTAGTTTTATGGCATATATCTACAATTATATAGCATTAAGGCAAATGTACGGTTCCAAAAACCAAAGGTATACTTTGCCTTTAATTAACCTTTGAACATTTCAATACGGGGAGACACCTGTAGTCAATTTCCCTTTGTTCACCCAAAACACATAAAATATCAACTTCTAGCACCGAAGAGTAGGCATGATCTCAGAAAGCCTTGCCGTTCCCACAAAGCCATGGATCTCTAATATGTCATTTTTGTGGTGGGATTTACAAACTGATAGGTTAAAACTGCTTAACCTGATGTTTTGGATGATTATTTACAATCTCTCTAATAGTAAAAAATAATAATAATAGACCTGGTAGTACACAGCCCGAGAACATAAGAGAGAAATGCAAAAAATAAACAAGCGGTAACTCGAAGTTAAACCCCGGTAAACTTCAAAAAACCTCCAGGTTAACCTCAAGTTACTGCCTGTTAAAGTTTGCATTCCTCCCAAAAGACCATGAATTTATATCATGTAAAATGTAAAATCTTAAATGTATATCCTTTTATTTTAAATGGTTGTCAAGCAAGATGGTTAGTTTCTCTTCTTGTCTGGGTAAATATGAGTGCTCAACAAACATTAAATGGTAAAATCCTCAAAACTATTTATAAATGTACGTTTAAAAAATAATTTAATTAAAATATACCGAAATGCGACTGTCATTCAATCTTATTAGTGAAATATCTCATCAGATTTCCACGTGCATCAATATATAACCAATCATTAACAGATTACAACTTTTTAGCCGATTTCCTTGTTTCGGGTTCCTCAGCTGTGCCACTGAAAATTGACAAACGCAGCACAGAGTCTCACTGTGTCTGGTACTTTCCTCTTTCTTTTTGGACAAAGTGCAGGTGGTGTGTTTACTGCAGCCGGTTGGCAAAACCGAACATCGTGGCGATCGATCTTTTCACAATAATTATATGCACTCCGTTTTGGGGATAGCCTTCCGGCACTTATTTTACCATTTAATGCGACACTTTGGCTAAGTGGCAGCAGATAACATTTCATTGTTTGAATAGTTTTGAGCATGCGCACATTCCTTAGTACAATGGATTTACAGGGTAAGTCTGCTGCCACCAAGTCTCCCCAAAAGACTCCCATTGTTCATTGTTAATATTTAACAAGCTTTTTGTCTTATGACTGCTTTTATATGCATTTCTTAACAGCCTGCGGATTTTTAATTGTACAGTGCTTTGTGATGTCTGCGACATGGATAGCTGGTTTTTTTTACTAAAGAAATTAACATTATTTTCATTATTATTTAAACAACAACTTTGCCTGCATTACCCAGTGTTGCTTTCGTTTAGACTCATAGTGAAGCAGCTGACCAATAAAGCCACGCCCATCGCATTGACTGCCCGCAGGGTACTCACAACACCCACCACAACCAGCTGTCCAGACTCTAGTACAAGCAGCATGCCACACAAAATGCACAAAGCTGCAGTCCTCATATTTTGTAATTGAATTTAAACATTTCAGAATTTAGGGGGGTGCGGTAGCGGGTGCTGTTGCCATTAAAAGCCTGGTGAACATTTCATGCGGAAACTGAGGCAAAGCTACTTTTCAAGATGCAAGCAAAGATCCCTTTTTTGTGACTCCCAGAAATTCACTTTTTGCAATTTCAGTCGAGTATAAGGACGTTAAGGGGCGGAGTTTAATGGACATGTCTTTTTAAATCTAAAGTCACAAAATGTCAACCAACAGTTAGGTAAGGCAAGGTTGAATTAGTTTGTTGGAAAGTTAAGACCTTGTCGCACAAGGCAGTTTCTTCTGTTGAAGAAGCAGTTGATCTTTCAATTTTTACTTCAAATTCTCATAGATGGAGTCGGAGTCTAGATAATCCTTAGCCACCTGATAGCACAGCTGGTACTGAGCCTGTCAAAATCACACAAAGAAAACAAAACTACTTGTTAGTTAAAGACAAATTCATCACATCTTAGACACATTTAAATGTTAACAGTTTTAAATTCTGAAGATATTATGTAACAAGAAAGAGTGAAACTTGTTTTGAATTCAACGCTGAGTACTGAATTAAATATACGGAGGATGAGATGTTATTGGAACAAACCTAAAAGTTATCTGGATCCAAAACGTTACAAGAGAGAAATAACAATATCCCTGGGTGTTCAATGGGAGACTTTGGAACGCTAGGTGGCAGCAGACTTACCATTTAAATTTCCATTGTTTGCATAGTTATGAGCATGCACACATTTCTAAGAACAACATATTTACACGGTAAGTCTGCTGCCACCTAGTGCCTGAAAAGTCTCCCATCTATACCAACTAATGCAACTGGTCTGCATGAAGGTGTTCTTTCACTATGTATTGCTCCCCCAACTCAAGACACACACACGCTTGTCAACCCCGTAAATCTAGACTTCTCTTTGTTCTCCCAATGTGTGGACTCTATGTCAAGACACCAGGATCCCTTTTTTTACAGTCCTCAGTTTCAAAGGGTAGAAACACACACACACACACACAAGTGTGTATTTACCTCCAATCGGGGACCTCCTATTGTCCCTCTTTTGTTTGTACTTTAACTTTTTAGCAACAGCTCCCATTTGTTTTGAACACGATTTCCAACTGGGGACCTTTTCCAATCGGGGACCCTATTGTCCTCTTTTGTTATAAGTCCCCGGTTTGAATGCCTAAACAAACTCACACACCCTCACACACTTACCAATGTTTGCACCATGCCAGCACGGGTAGCTCGGAGCTTCTTAACAGCCTGGAAGACATCCAGGACTTGCGCTTCGCGGATATTCTCCAAGATGGTCATCAAAGCACACAACGTCCCGCTGCGGCCTAATCCATCACTGGTTATACCAAAATACACAGACGCAACTTTTTAGAAATTCAAGTCATGCCGACATTTAAAGGTCTGAAACTCGCATGCAAACATGAGGAGGTAAGTTGAAATGGTGGTATTTCCACCTTTTCATAACCCCTGGAGATGTAAATTCCAAGGGAGGTGTAATTTGCAACCGTATCCTCAGTACTAGACTAGTCAATCAAAGCCACTTTTTCACCAGACAGACTTTTTAAAAAAAAGTCTGAAATTTCTCACTCCTCAAAATTGGATTTGAAAGTCATAAATAGACTAAAAATCGACAACAGTACTATTTTTTGTGAACTCAGACAAGAGGATGTACAGAAAGAGAAGCTCCCTAAAGGATGTTATTCTTCTAATTGTTTTGTTCCAAACCTCCCCCTCCTTGTACTTATCTACCGGCCCAGCCGGGGTTTTCATTTATTTATTTATTTATTTAATTTAAACTTTTTCCAATCGTTTTTTCTTATATATTTTTTTTTAATGTTTTTTCACTTGTATGTTTTGCTAGCGAATAAAATGAAATGAAATGAAACGCAGTTACAAAAATCTTGGGCCAAAAGGGTTATATCCGTCCTGACTGTCATCATGACTGTAACTCCAAGGTAGGCTTTGCAAGTCAAAGTCTTAAGTGCCAACTTTCACTTTAAGCAAAATAATAACTATATCTTATAGTGCATTTCACACGAACGTCTCAATGCGCTTTATAGTTGAGTGCCCTACAGGTCATTGGGCCAATAACATTCCTGTAATCTTTCTCAGCTCCCTGGGGAGAATACAGCCCCGAGCTGCCGTGGTGCTCTGAAGGCTTTTTTAGGTACCTATTTAATACCCCTGGGTGTAGAGGAGCAATTATATAGTAAGGCATCTCGCTCAAGAACACAAGTGTCATGACCGGAATTCTTACCCACACCCAAATGACTTGACCACCAGAACTTGAGTCATGTGCACTAGACCGCTCGGCCATGACACGCTCCGCTATAAGCGTCCCCAAATTCTTTGAAAAGGATGGACGCCTACATTAATTTCTGCATTACACCAATACACAGAAAGAACTACGTTGTACGGGTCTTTTCATTTTCTGCCGAGACTATTTAAAAATTGAAACCTCTATTTTCATAAAGATATTTTCATTGTTTGTCTACCAAGAGCACACAAAATGTTTGTGTAAATGTGCATTAAGGAGAGATGTCAAATACACAGTCTTGTTCACTAATGTCACTTGAATCCCGCCACTTTAGTGTTTGACTTTCCCCCACCACAAACAACTTTTACTACTAACCACCTCCGCCCCTCAACCAAAAGTTATCATCTGTCCCCCTCCCCCATTTCTACTTAAATGCAGTATCACTCCCACAAACTGCTCCATTATGTTCCATAAATACTCAAACCATAGGTTATTTGTATTCCTAAATGTTAACGAATAGCCCTGAGGAAAAAGAGGAAAAGTGAACAACTATTCTAAACCGCGGTTGCAGCCTTACTTTTTCATTTCTTCAAGATGATACTACAAATTTTAACTCAAGTTATGGAGTTCCTTTATCAATTTATACCTTGGATGAATCTTTTCTTTTGAGCCATCGGGCTAGACTTAAAGAATGTTACTTACACCCGTTTCAGACTGGCGCTCCAGAGTCACGCTGAACCAATTACTGAATTAAGTACA
Organism: Marthasterias glacialis; assembly: GCA_911728455.2. Classification (NCBI taxonomy): domain Eukaryota; kingdom Metazoa; phylum Echinodermata; class Asteroidea; order Forcipulatida; family Asteriidae; genus Marthasterias; species Marthasterias glacialis. The sequence continues at coordinate 5,258,596 of OU452225.1, read as the reverse complement.
TAAAAAGTTCGACGTCTGAAACAGTTAGTAGCGATTAGATGCGCTAGAAGTCGAAAAAAGGACTGTTGCAGTCGGTCGGAAGCGTCTTGAGTTCAGACATCAATCTTGTCATGAGCCTGTCCTAAAGCAAATTTATGTTAATTAAGTTCGCCTGTCTGAAACCGAAATCTAGAGTCACTCCTGTTCTATTTGGTTTGGCGCCAGTCTGAAACGGGTGTTACACTGCTACAGAACTTGAATCCTGTCAAAATGTCTGGCACTTACATGCATTGTACAGTGATGGGTCCGCCAGGATGCTCTTGGGTCCACAACTTGACAGTCTCTAATGCCCTGAGGAGACTGGATGGGGAGTTTGGGATGTCCTTCCCTGTAGGCCACTGCAGGAACTGAATGTGACAAATGGTCCTCGACTCATCATTCTAAAAATCAGAAGAAGTGATAAACAATTGATGAAATCGGTACAAATCCATGAACATTTTCAAATCTGAATTTGTTGAACTTTTTTATTTAAGATATGAACAAAAGAATGAGGTGTTGCAAACTGCTAACAAAACAAAAATACCTGTGGTATAATTCCAAAAATTGTTAAAACCAACACATTACAACAACGGCGCTTTACACCATTTTAATGCGAGGTTAGAGACTTGTAGTATTTTTTTAAACTCTTATAAGGAATCTATCTATTGGTAAATGAGTGCATCACAAGACTGAATTTGACCTTGGAGCCCCCCTTTAAGCTTGAAATGGCAGAGAGGAAGCACCGGGATTCAAGAAAAAGAAGGAAAGTATAGATCCGAAAGAGGTACGAAAACCGTTTTCAACAAACCTTTCTGTCGGAGTTGTAGATGCTGAAATGTCTCACAACGACTGAATCATTCTGTGAATATATACCTTGCGACGTAATTGTCAGAGGTTCAAAACTCACACTTCCCTCGTCTGGCCAATACTGTGCAACACTCTAGAGCAAGCAGAAAATTTCATTTCGTTATTTACTAATTCCGGTTGTGAAGCCAAGGATTCTTAGAAAACCGAACTAAATCACTATACTAGCCAAGAGCCCCACGGGGAGAAGACAACGAAGGAAGTTTCAGTTTTAGATGTTGGAGGAAAACCCTAGAGAAATATTCCAGGTAAAACCAAAGCGATCAGGGAGGGACTGAAAATCTCAATCCCCATCGTCCCTCAGGCAGGATCCTAGAGGGGGAAGTGAGGAAAGATACCACTACGCCAACCCGACCGCCAAAATAATGAACATAAAACCAGGGATTACATCCAAGTTTGGGATACAACTTGGGAAGCTGCAGTACAGGGATCAACCTGAAGGGGAAGCAGCTTTTAATTTTATTTTAAATATCAAGTAATAAGCCACAATGGTAAAAATATATTTTGTGTACAGTCATCATCTAGCAAAAGAGTTTGAGAGTTGCAGTGCTACTGCTTTAGACTAATCCGAACAGCTCGTTCATGGGCGTTAACACCACCGCAGCTATGGCCCCACACGCACTGTAAATCCTCCATGCTGATTGGTACATATGCGCCCTGTTGCACTACTGTCGTGTCACGTGCACACGCGGTGACCATAAGCTGCAGTGGTGTAAATTACCATAAATGAGCGCTGCCCCGAATAGTGTATAAAAGCCAGTCATGTACAAATAACATATAACAAAAATACTTTTTTTTCCAACATGATTCTATGAAATAAAGTGGTATACAACAGAGGGAAAACTAGGAGCATCTTACCGGATCATTATCCATTGAGTTTAGCATGACAATACATGATGATTTATAATCATACACCATCCTCCAGATGTCACCCACCGTGTTGGGAAGAGGGGCTTGTGTGGCCAGGTACGCATTCTTATCTTTGTATCCCTGAGGAAAAAAAAGCGATTCCAAATTTACATCTCTAGGTCAGAGGTCGTTGTTGATGTATTTAACCAAAAAAGGCAGGCAAGAGACTCGCAGTGGGACAGTGAGAAGAGTTTTGTCTGTCTGTAGTATCAGATTTGTTTTTGGTAAAATAAATATATCAAAATCAAAGCTACTCAGGAAAATTAAGACAATATTTTTCAATGTTGCTTACAGAGTTCCTCGCCACCAATCCAACTATCAACAAGCCGACTACAAAAGGTGGGCAAGACACTCGAAGTGGGACCTTGAAAAGAGTTTTGTCTGTCTTTAATATCAGATTTGACAATGTTTTCAGTACAATAAATGTTTCAAAATCATAGCTATTTTGGAAAATTAAGACAATATTTTTCAATGTGGCTTATAGAGTTCCTTGCCACCAATCCAACAGTAAAGATGCTGGACAGATTATATTATCAAATACTCTGTGAGAAACAGTGCTATTCCGGACTCAACTCCGTGTGTGTTTTATTGGGACCCTTCTACTAGCTCAGACTAAAGGACGCCACCTATTGGTGGTTGGTTTTGTACATAAGAAAGTGATGGGTATGTTACACCAACCATCAACAAGCCAACTACGGCTAACTCCACACCATCAAAATATGAAGTACATCCATCTCAGTCAAACCCAACTACGGCTGGTCAACTTCTTGATCCACCCCATCTCCGTCTGGCACAATCACAGCCTACCCCAAACAACTAGAATTACCTCATCACTACTGTATCTTCACACTTTCCATATTTCACTCAAAGAATTTGAATTAAAAGTCCTTTTATTTGTGTTTCTTTGCCTGGGCCGATTAAATCGGACCAATTTTCAGACTGTATTTCTAATGCATTGTTACTGGTTACAACAAAACCATGCAAACTTAAAATAACCTTTGTGAAAATTTAAGCGGACCCAATAAAGGTTGGGAAGTATGCTCTGTATGCCTTGACTGCAGTTTCTAGATTTTTTATTTGCCATTTCTAAAGGTTGAAATTTAAAGTTTAGAGTGCCTGGCATTACACACAATTAACACAGGGCTTGAGGTCACCCAAGGTGTATTGTTTGTACTTACATCGAAGAAAGTGGCATTGATGTAGTTGGTGCTACCCTCTCCTCCATGGGTCATCAGATATGGACGGCATTTGTCAACTGTAAAGAAAACAAAATGCACTTCAAATTTAAATTTTTAATTCAACCATTCGTAAAATTTATTGAGAACGTCTGGAGCAGTTATGGCATTAAATAATATTAATAATAATAGTAATCATAAAAACATTAATAATGTGCATTCTAATGGTTGCAGTGCGCTGGATCCTAAGCCAGTGCAAAAACCAAAGTAGTTGTTTCAAATCGGGTTTTCATTGGAATGTATGTATTTGTTCATAGTCTATGTTTTGTCATCTTTTCTCATACTTCTGAAGTGATTATTTTTCTACCACATGAAAGTAGGTTTTATCGTACCTGGGAGGTTCTCCTGAAATCTAGTAGTTGTTTCAAAACGGGTTTTCATTGGGATGTATGTATTTGTTCATAGTCTATGTTTTGTCATCTTTTCTCATACTTCTGAAGTGATTATTTTCCTACCACATGAAAGTAGGTTTTATTGTACCTGGGAGGTTCTCCTGAAATCTATTCTTATCGATGTTGTCTGACGACTGTCCTCCAAGACATTTGTCTTCATTTGGCGTTGCTGTAAAGATCTCCAACATCTAGTGAACAAATGAACAAATAACTTCATGATCACGATTTTAAACGTCAACATTGATGTTGAATTCTACCAATATTAGACCTTGAGAAACCTGCCCCTACATTGTTGAAGATATGCTTACTGTTGAGTCTATGGTTCAATACAATGTTACAAGGTAAAAAAAAAATAGTTTGTGTTAAAATGGTGTTAGTTTACACACAACAAACTATTTGATAAAATGGCAAAATAACACATTCCAAAACCACTATCTAGCAGTCAGCTAAAACTTATTTTAAAAAAATTACTGATGTCTGTACACGGTTTTGGTATTCACTAATGCTGAATTATTGCAAGTTTGACTTAGATTGTTTCATGGTAGGAACTTACATGGAACTGGTCTTGAATGCCAGACGTTCCTGTTTTGGGGTCTCGTTTCTTGAGGCGACTGTAATCCTGATGTAGTCTGTCAATGGAGATGGCTGTGTTCTCACTCAGGCAAGATTCCAAAAGGGCATCAAAGATGAATTTGTACTGATCCTGAAATATGAAAACAGTCAAGATTTAAATTAAAATAAATTGAAATCTTAAAGCCTCAGCTCAACATTGGTAAAAAAAGTCTGTAAATGCTTCCATTTTTTGCACAAATCAAGGTATATGTTATAAAACCAATCTATGAAAATTTGAGCTCATTTTGTTGTTCCATTTTCAAGAAAAACCAGAAGAAATGCATTCATATTTCTGAATACGCAATCTTAGGGAGAGTTTTGGTCTCATGCAACAAAAACGTTTGGATCTTATTTCATTTATTATCCAAAGACAATAACACTTCAGGCAGAACTATTTCAAGGAAAGTTTTCTGCGATCATTATCCTTATATACCATGTAAGGTATTATGTAAATCTGTGAACATTAATGTTTTTCTTTCTTACCATTGTTGAGCTGGGGCTTTCAATTTACATGTAACTGTTATTTTTTTCTGGTTGAAAATGATATTTTTAATGATATTTGGCACAATGCCTAGCTCAGTATGAAGGTTGCAAGAGACAAAATCTTGCATAAACCATGTGATGCAATATCTTTAGTCAGAGGAAGTCAAATTGAGCATTCACTAGTAACCAGGAAAGTCATTGTACTAGACATCATTCAAACTTGCAAATGGCTTAATACGGCCGTTTAAGAAACCACGGCTTGGGCTTGGGCTTATGCTTAGGCTCTGTCAGTTATTTAAAAAATGTGTGCATTTCCTTACAGGGGCTTCAGACAGCTGAACAGAGCCCAAGCAGGAGCCCAAACCCAAGCCAGAGTTTCGTAAATGACCTATGTTGTATTTAACTCAACACACCAATGTTTGGACCATCCTGAATCTCTGTTCTCTCATTGCACGGACAAAGTTGAGGACGTCCACTTTTCCCTCAGCTTGCACCTGCTCTAGCATACTATCAACGGTGATATATGTTCCTGTACGACCAACACCAGCACTAAGTAACAAATAATAAAGGAACATGTCAATGCAGGGTGAACCAAACCAACTAGAATGAAAGTTTAATACAAGATGGCTATTTATTTAGAAAAGCCCAAGGATCTTATGACAATCCAGGTATTGTCGTTTTCTCCGGTATGAAAATGCAAAAAATAAAATTAGCTGTTGCAAACTGCTTACAAACCACAAGGACCTGCTATATAAATGCACAAAATTTTGAACGGCCTCCCTTGGAACATCCAAGAAAAAAAAATGATTAAACACTTTTTGTCTTTGCCTTCTGCTTTTTCCACAGATGTCCCCCCTTATAAATCTGTCTCGTTCACTAATTATTTTTTTCCCTTTTTCCCACTTTTGATCATGTCTTTTGTGTTTCCAACCTCTTGTGGTTAGACCAGCCTCTTCCCCCCACAACCCCACCCTCCTTTGTCTCCCTCTTCATTGTTCATCCCTTGCATCTTCTGACTGCTTTCTGCCTCTCTCTTTTCACTTCTTTCTACTTAACTGCTTCTGTTACTCCACTATATGTGTATGTGTGTGTTGTGTTGTCATTTAGCCTTTGAGAAAGATTCTACTATGTATAAAAACACATTGAAAATTCAGGACTTTTTGATTGTATATTTTTTCTCCGAGATAGAAAACTTTCATTATAGGATTTTCTACTGCTTGCGAGAGATATTTTATCATCTCAATGTCCGAGTATATTCAATGAACTAACATTTCCCATGTTCTGTGGTCTGGTACTTTCCAAGTTTAATCAAAGACAGATTCTTACATTATAACATCCTGAAGATGAGAAGAGTATACTGTTCAAAACGTTGAGACCATAACAACGGCTCTTTTCAAAGCCAACACTCCTTCTAAAAGAGATTTACAGCTGGTTGTACCCGCAACTTTACTAGTTATAGCTACTTCCTATTATCCACACCATGTAAAATTTTAACAAGTAATTGTTTTTAGTGACTTGAGATCCCTTGGAAAACACTAATAAAGAAACACACCTGCAGTGCACGACAGTCGGACCATGTTGGGTTGTTTCTGATGCCTTAACTCGTCTGACAAACTGGAGCAGGGATGAAGACTCGGGTGGCTTCATATCAGGCCACGTGATGTAATGATACTGCAGGACCTCACGGTACTCACCTTCGGGCTCGCTGCTCTGTACAAAAATCAGATGAATAGAACATTCTTTCACATGTTGGCTGCTAACTCCACACACTTAATACTACCAACAGGTGTATCAGATTATTCCTGCCTCCAGTTACCTCATCAGCTAGACCCCCTCCCCGCCCCCAGAACCCTTGCCCCCCCCCCCCTTCTTGTCCCCTCAAATGAGATAGAAAATGAAAATGCACAACTGAAAGGTTCAATACATTAAACACCCCCCCTTAAAATAAATAATTAAATAAATAAATAAATAAAAAATTGTCTGGTTATGCCACTGCTGGTAACAGATAGTTTGGAAGTGTCATTATGGCACTGAATTCTCTGAAACATTTACATAATAATAATAATAATAATAATAATAATAATGACGTCTTGTATAGCGCCTGTCACCACAAAAAGTGCTCATGGTGCTTGCTCCAATAACAAGTTCTTCCATGGTTGTCCTCCAGTAGTGCATTGGACAAGAAAAGGATAGCTGCACGAATCTAAGGTCTATGGAATATTATTGAAATGTTCATTAAAAAGATGTCTTCAAGGTGGTTTTGAAACTGTCTAATGTCTGAGTGGCTCGGATGGAATGTGGCAGACCATTCCAGACCCTCCCTGCCAACACAGAGGACAACCTGAGATCGACAGTGTTTGGTTTTTCCGGAGGGAGGAAAACCGGATGGCCCGGAGAAAAAACCTCAGGGTACAGGAGAGAACCAACGCACAACTCTACTCACATATGGCCTAAGCCGTGAATCGAACATTGGTGAGAGGTGAGTGCCTTAAGCATATGCCACCCATACCACCCACATTTACTTCTCCACCGTGCAAAGCCTAAAATCCTACCAGCAAAAACTTGTCATCTATGAGGCAGTTACAATAGGACACAAGGCTTACCTTTGAAAGATGAAATTTCCTGATGATGTAGTTAGTGTAAGAGTTCTCGTTGACATTGGCAACAGTTATATCAGCATAGGTGCTGTTACCATCAGGCCAATACTTCTCACATTTTTTCTGATTGGAAAAAAGAGAAATGACAGGAAAATAAATACGACACTGAGACTATTAACTAAGGTTGTAATTATTAAAATTCAAAGCATCGATCACTGCCAAGCTTGCTCTGATCACCTCAGCATCACTCAGTAATGCTAATCAAGCTGTCTAATGTACCAAACTCAAACCAAACTTCTGGTGTTGTCAGAGTGTGGGTTCGATTCCCGGTCATGACACTTGTCTTTGAGCAATACACTTAACCATGATTGCTTCGTCCTTCCGATGGGACGTAAAGCCATAGGTCCTGTGTGTTATGTAATGCACGTAAAAGAACCCAGCACAGTTATTGATCAAAGAAGGGGTTCACCGCGGTGTTTATAGCATGGCTGCAGATTGCACCGCATCACATTGTAAACCCTTACAACAGGCATGTAACTACAGTCTGTCAAAAAAAAAGAGGAAAATGCCAGGCACAGCAAGACTTTGTACTTTGTTCTTCAATTTTCAACGGCACAGCTGAGAAACCCCAAAATGAGGAAATCAGCTGATCAGCTGAAAAGTTGCATATCTGTTACAAGGTGCTATATAAATGGGTCACATTATTCAAACATAGCTCTGCTTGCCTGCCTTAAAAATATTGATCGCATTGGGATGCAAAATGGGAGTGATCAAGTGTTAAATATGAAAAATGTGTGTTATTATCGCTATTTACTTTTTTGAAAACAGTATTAGCTGCTCTATATCTTTATAAAAAGAAGACAGTAACAGCTTCTGTATAAAGTGTTTACACTTTCATAAGTACAAAATGTTAGTAATTTCACGTTACTAATGTTTCACTTCAATATTAAATTACCTTCCCATTCTCCACCAGGTTGGTGAGCATGACAATTTTTCCCACACGCTCCTGCCAGACCATCCGCCAGATGTCAATCACAGATGCTTTATTTGGCCCTGAAAGATTTCAAATTCGGAAAAGACAATTTTAAAGTATTTAGTTTTTTATGGTTTTTTGTGTGTGTGTGTGTGTTTTTTTTGGTGTTTTTTTGTGTTTTTTTTTTTTTTTTTTTGGGGGGTGAGGGGTGAACTAAGAAATATTTACAAGAGCCCTGGATTAGTATGCCGGCACTCTACCAACTTAGCCCGGGGTCACAGGTCCTGCTCAAGTCAATTTTTCTTTGTTCACCCAAAAATTGAATCAAATTCACCCAATCAGTCTGTGGTTTATTACTTGAATTTTTGAAGGTCCACAAGTGCGTTTCCAAAAATCACTACTTGGAATGTAAAGAATCAGAATTTTGTCAATGTAGTGCATGCATAATAACACCTCTTTTCAGAGCCACCACTCCTCTCAAAAGAGATTTATACAAGGTTGAACCCGCAAGTTTACTAGTTATAGTTACTTCTGAAATTTATTTGATTTGGTGCCCTTGAATGACAGAAATGTGAAGAGCAGCTTTGAAATCTCTCACCTTGGCAAGCAATGTACTTTGAATCTTGTTGATATCCCTACAAGAAACATACAATTCAAATTGGAAATATTATTAATCAAATAGTATCAATTAATGCTTTATATGAACAAGCCCGAGCTAACGGGGGGTGATGTGGGTGCTGCAGTACCCCCACCTTTTTGGATGGGGGTGCTGAAATATACTGGCACCCTCCCCACCCCCACACACCCACTACACTCACCAACGTACGGGGCACTTTACACAATGGAACAATGCTACCCCACAAGGTTTTCTTTGTTCTAGTGCTACCCCACAGAGGAAATCTTCAGAAAAGGGAATAATAGAACAACTTTTTTGCAACACCTCCCATATGTTTTGTACATGCTTGGCAACTGGGGAACATACTTCATCAAGAAAATATATAAATGTATAGAATTCCCACAATTTTGGCACCACGTTCTGTATGTTTAACTTTACTGACATTGGCACAAGCCGGTGTGCATGCAACTCTGCACCCAGCAAAAAATGTGCTCGCTGGCCAGTATGAAAGTGTCTTTAACACTCCCACATCTCCAAACTAACACACATTTGATAATATACTTCAATGGTCATTCTTTTGCTGAAAGACCTGAATATTTACAAATTTTTGTCTTTGACAGAAATACTTTGACGAATGCGAGTTCATAAAATACTTAATACAGCATGCAATTTTTACATGGCTGCTGGGAGAAAAAGTAGGGTGCCAGCAACAACTCATTTATATCTTTTAACAAATCGATTGTGGTCTTCTTTATAAAAAAAGCTTTCTCATAGTATAACATTTCGTCACCGATGCCACAAACTAACACCTTGTGAACAAAACCATATTTTTTTTTAGTTTTCAGTTTTTTACTTGTTTACACAACATTCGTCATGCCCTACAATTTCATGAAGTTTCAAAGCTTCAAGAGCTTTACTTTTTTAATTATAATAGTTATGTATGGCAACATTTGCACAAAAGTGACAATCTTCATTTTCACGAACTAGCACAGGCTCCATTTACTATTGAAATGCACAGCATGCACCATACTAAAATGTGAACAAAACGATTTCACGAACTGACACAAACCTTGTGTGCGAAGAACATGCGCACGCTCGCCCACAAGTTTGCATTGTAATACATTGGAATGTGTTAGTTCGTGAAAACGGAAATAGTCTATTTTGCTTCTTTTTCGGTTTCGCGAACTAACACGCACCTTTCTTCCTTTATTGCTTGTTAATTTAGAATGCAAAGCGGACAAAAGCAGTATATTTATCAAGTTCAAAGCATCCAGAATCCACTATGAGAAAACCAGTTGAAAACACTCTGAAATTTTAAAGGATAGTGGTGTTTTAAAAAGCGTTCAGCTTTAGAAGCCATTTTCTCCGATTGCTACTTTTTACTGGTATCTACGTGTGTGCCAGTTCGTGGTGCCAGTGACGATTTGTCACTAGCAAAAATCGGCCGATGCATCTTTAAGAATGGCAACTTACATGAATGTAACATGCATTGATGTAGTCTGAGGATGGGTCTCCATCCAGGCATTCCAAGACTACACGGGAGTGGTCATCTAGAGAAAAGGGATAAAAATTGAAAAATTCAAAACCTTTGTTCCTGACGAGAGCAGGAGGCTAAACTTGTCTACTGAATAAAGGTGAATAGAGGGTTTTCACGTGACGTCACCTGAGACCTTTTCCTAATGCCGTGTGTACAAACAGACGCTGGAACTCATTCAGCAGGTGACGCGCCATCCATTGAGTTTGTACATGGCCGTACCCAACATGGCTGCGAAACGAACTTTTCTCTGGGTAATGCAACCTCTCTATACAGATGGGACAAAAAGTAAGAGGCCCTCTGAGCACATGCCATGAGAGTACCTGTAGAACAGGCTTCAAGACGAGACAGAATGCCTTACAAAAAGAGATTCTAGAGCAAGGATGAGACTCAATGCTGACAAAAAAGAAATCATAAAGTAGGATCCAAATTTTTCAGAGATATGTTGAAATGATGGTATTTCCACCTTCTGGTTACCCCTGCAGTTCAAGATTTCAAGGAGCTTTTGGGAACAGTATTTTCAGCACAAGAGAAGTAGATCAGAGAGCAGGTTTTCTTTATACCTGAAGAAAAGAGCAGCCACTTTTTTCAACATGCAAACATAAAAAGTCTGAATTCAGACAAGTCTGAAATGTCCCATCTCTGAAAAGAACAGCTACTTTTTTCAACAAGCAAAGTCTGAACTCAGACAATAGTCTGAAATGTCTCATCCCTGGTAGAGATGATGCCAGGTCTAGTTTTAACAAATCAACAGCACACTGATGGAATATGTCAAGAAGTGGTTTGGCTTTTACGTCAGATTTGTATTGTGCTTGATGGATTTGTGCAGGGATGAGATTTGCCAATTGTGAAAATTCCTGAAAATGGTTTGCAGGACTGGGTTCCCCTTTCTTCTAGACCTGGAACCTCCCAGATATTACAATTCAGGAGGTTTACTGTCCCTCTGTGCATCACCAGAAATATTAAACTACATGTTTGGACACAATGTGGACTATTTCTTTCTCCCTTTGATGATTGCTTTATTTCTTTCGAGAAAATATGAATGCTCTAGGAGATTTTGAGAAAATCCTGAAATCAGAAAAAAATCCTTAGAAATACCATGCCTGTTTGTGTGCTTAACAGCTCTAGTGAAATTGGACCTGCATGTTGAACTTACAGGCAATGATGTTAACGTAGCGGTTTTTCTTCTTGTTTTCTTCTTTCTCAGCTACAGTCCAGGGGTACAGTGGTTCATCCGGTAGAGACTGCAGGATCAAGAAGACAACAAATCAGTAAATTAAAATGTCAATAGTTTTATAATTAGCATTTATTCAACAAAACCACACTAAGAAGGAATAATCAGAAAAGAAGAAACAAAATATAGCAACATGGGGTAAAATTAATAAATACACGTGTAGACATATAAACAAGTCAATGCGAGGCAGCAGCAAATGCTCTTCGACAAATCCATACACAAAATAAACAAACAGAACGAAACAACTTCAGATCAACAGGAGGGATAATTAAAAAGATAAGTAGATAAGTATGAATACAGGACCACAAGTGCGTACATGCAAAACAAGCGGTATGTAACAATTAAATCTTGCTATATGGGTCTGGGGAAACAAGGGTGGATTTCACTAGTCATAACTTGGGACTAGTCCTAATTTATGACTAGTCCTATAAGTTAGGACTATTACTCGTCCTAACTTGAGGTAAGATTAGTGCTTTGTGAAATCCACACCTGGTCACAAAAGCAAAATAAAGCACTGTTATCTGCACGTATACCACCCTTCATAAATGTATATTGAACAAATGAATAAGTATGAAGTTTAAGGCCAGATTTGCCATAATTTGCTTCCCTGCACCAAGGTGTGTTAACAAGGGACTGCAACGGCTCATTGAGTATATTTTCAAGATACTTGGGAGAACTTTAAGGAATGTTTTAAGAATCCCTAAGCTCGATTTCATGACGGGCCAAGATTGGTCTTCAAGATTACCAAGAAAAATATGATGTCACATTGTACATCAAGATGGCAGCAGAGAAAAACTTGCATGATCGAGCTCTGTGCCAAAGTGCAAGCTCAGTTCCATTTTATGTACACAAGTAACCCATATATTTGCAGTATTATTAACTGCTTGACTTTTACCGAAATAAAATGTTGAAAAGTTTGCTTATGCTGCCAAATGGACTGAAAGAAATGTATTTTAAAGGTAAAGGCAAACCTGCGAAAATTTGGGCTCAATCCGTCGTCCAAGTCAGGAGAAAATACTGAAAAACATGCACACTTTTCAGCATGTAAACATACTGTCCTTAATTTTTATTGTTACAACAGAAATTAAAATCACAGTCATTAAATTCTTTTTTCTCGACTTTGACAGTATTACAGACAGAAAAATGTCTATGGAAGATTGGTATAAACTTCATAATCGGTTAGCTTTCAGACTGATACTAATTAAAAAAAATGATGAACTTCCATCCTGTATTCTACCTTTAATAAATGACCACTATTTATTATAACAGAGGAAGGTAAACAACAACAACAACAACAACAACAACAGCGTACCTCATAGTCATGTTGAAATCCAGATTGGCTAGATTTGTTTCTCTTGATGTAATCAGCAAGTCTGCTCATGGGAACTGGTTCAGAGGGTCTGAAGACCGGCTTCTCTTTCTTAACGGTCAGTTTCTTTGGGGGCTTGTCGTCCTCTTTAGTCGTCGTTGTGGGAACACTCACAGAGGCTAAATGCTCACTATCAAATGTCGCTGGATAAAAAAAAGACACTTTCTTAAACTTTTTCTTAACATTGGGAACTTTACATTCTAGGGCCAATTTCACAAATTGCTAAGCAATTAAGATTGATCTTAACTGTATCAATCTTAATTGCTTAGCAAAGAGTGACATCAAAATAGAAATCACTATCGGTAATACTCATCTTAAGATTAATCTAAGTGCTTTGTGAAATCGACCCCTGATCAATTTTATCATGCAGGCAAGACATGTATAAAGTGCATAGGCAAAGTTCTCTGAAGGTTAAAAATGTTTCTCAGTTATATAATTGTCTCAAGTATGCCTGCACTCAGGAGGATACCACACCTTTTTGTTTGTTTGGATTAAGTCAATAAACTAGTTATATCTCTATGGTCCAGTACTAGTTTTGTTGTATTGCTTTTTTTTATGTACAGTTCATAGAAATAAACCAGAGAACGGGGACTTCGCCGCCAATGCTGTCATCCCTGGAGCATAAAATTGTGTACCCTCGGCTTGCCTTGGCTATACCGAACCGCGTTCGGTTACCATCAGTGTGAATGCATGGAATGGCATGACACATGCACCACAATCCCACAACGCACCAGTTAATGATTGCCCTGGACATGAGCACGTTAAAGCTGCGGGTCAGGCATATGGAAGACACGCCATATTTTTTCAGACTATTTTGACTCTGGTTTAATTGTACGGTACAGTTATGTAACATCATTGCAATACATGCTCTATTTGCCTTCCACATCTTGTTATGAGTATGAGCGTCATAGTCCATCTCTTGATATAACCAGTTGCCGCTGGGGATCTGCCATTTTTTCCCGTCCGCCCTGACAGGATTTATTAGGCTACTGTCTGAAGTTCCGTACCGAAAGTGCATGTTTTCAAAATTACTGATGGAGCCAATGCCGCAGCATAAGCCCAAGCCAGAGCCTAAGCCTAAGCCAGACCCTAAGCCCAAGCCAGAGCCTAAGCCCAAGCCAGAGCCTAAGCCCAAAACAGAGCCTGAGTCCAATAAGAGGCTAAGCCCAAGCCAGAGCCTAAGCCCAAGCCAGACCCTAAGCCCAAGCCAGAAACTAAGCCTAAGCCAGAGCATAAGCCAAAGCCAGAACCTAAGCCCATAGGCCAGAGCCTAAGCCCAAGCCAGACCCTAAACCCAAGCCAGAAACTAAGCCTAAGCCAGAGCCTAAGCCAAAGCCAGAACCTAAGCCCATAGGCCAGAGCCTAAGCCCAAGCCAGACCCTAAACCCAAGCCAGAAACTAAGCCTAAGCCAGAGCCTAAGCCAAAGCCAGAACCTAAGCCCATAGGCCAGAGCCTAAGCCCATGCCAGGGTTTCGAAATGGACCAGTGTCTCTTTGCACTGGTATTTGCGTTTACCTTCAACACTCGGGTCGTTGTGTGTTGTTGAAGACATTCTGAATCCGTTTTCCTTTCCCAAGTGTTGCTCACGTCGCCTCCTAACAAAAAAAACAATATCTGTAAGAGCAACAAAGTCTGGCAACTTCTGCTATTTTTTCAATCCTTTTGACTAACAACTGTTAAAACATCTGGATGATGACTCTTGCCATATGTTTCATATAGTTTAAGCTGTGTAATATTTGCACGAGGGATGAAGAAGGGTATTAATGTTCTACGATGAATCAATTGACAAGACATCATCACCGTAATAATTCTTGGTTGTGCCATATAGGTAGTCAGTTTCCCTCTGTGTTAGGGTGTAGTGAGCATGTTAGGCGACGCACATGGAAAGAATACTACGTATTGCACTCTAAATTTAACAAAGACATCATTTGTATCCTTCTTTCTACAAATATATACCACAGATAACACCGGTAACAGCAATAAAGTTAGAAATGTAATTAATCCAGGACAGATATTTATTAAAATTCTGCAAAACATCTAGACACCACGGTTATGCCTTGACACGCCACGTATCCGTAGACTTGCTAAACCTCTCTAAAAGCTGCCATTCATATCCAGCTTCAAAAGATTCATTAATAAGGACTGCCTACCGCTGGAGTTTCAGGAGCTTTCCCAAAACATTTGGCTAAAAAAACAACTGGACAAAATCAAGTTCACTTTCAGCTTCAAGTTGTTTTAAGAAATTTTCACTTAATCAAAACAAAAAACAATAAACCACAATGGAAACTGACTGAGTAATTTTTGTAAATCACTTTTTGGGTGAACATTGACAAAATAGGGAGACTACAAACATTATGGCTGGATAGCTCAGTCGGTAGAGCGTCTGTACGTTAAGCCGGTGGTTGCAGGTTCAAATCCCGCTCCAGTCAATTTTTCTTTGTTCACCACAAATTCTAATTAAAACTCAACACATTGATATCCATATGATGATTATGATTATGCATTGAGGAATCTGTGATTCATGATGTGCTTTATAAATGCTGTTTTACTAATATTATTATAAAAGTATCATCAGCACAAACATGCACAAATAATCTGTCCAAGTCAGGACTTCATTTACAGGTTAATATTGATAATATTTTTGACCGTGTGAGGGCGCTGTCAACGGCTAATTTCCTTGCATCACATTTACAGTTTTATTTTATTTTGACTGCCTGTATGTTGTTTTCTTGTAACTATAGCCAAATCAATAATAATAATAATAATAATAAAAACAACAATGAAAAGAAAGTTTGCTTTACTTGTTTTGCAAAAATGTTAATGGCCTCACATTTCGACCCAAGCAGAGTCTTTCCAAAAGGCCAAAAATCATAGATCCCATTGATCAGTACTAATCCTTCAGGGTATTATTTATATCTGGGAAAAACAGTCAAAATGGATGAAACAGCATTGGAAACGACAAATTACCGCTGTTTATTTCAATTGCTGCAATCAAAAGAGGCCCAATAAGAACATGCACATGACTAAACATAAACCGTTTTTTGTTTTCACAAAAACATGACCACCAAGCAGATAAAATTGGCAAAAAAGTGGCATAACCAGAGGCGCACAGGGGGAACCCTCAACCCCCCCCCCTCGCTCAGAACCCTTACCCCCTCTTGAACCACCATGAAAGATGAACAAAATTGCACAAATAAATGGTTATAGTTCGATACATTAAACAGCTCCCCCAAAAATAAACAAAAGAAAAAAAATTGTGTCTGTACCCGCTTCCCCCCCCCCAAAAAAAAATAATAATAATAAAAATTTGAAAGTGTCTGGGTGTCTGGTTCAGCCACTAGTTGATTGTATGGTGTATTTATTTAAAACTAACAGATGGAAATATATTTTCTCTTCGGAAAAACACTGATATTGTCATTCAAAGAAGTTGCAAAATTAATTTAGTAATAATGACATCCAGGCCTAATAAAATACGATTGTGGTTTACCTTTTAACCATTGTGTGATTAACACTGCAATTACAAATCCGGGCAATGTAAGCCAAAAAATTAGTTGCAAATTTTTCTTTTTGTTTCACTTCATTTAATATGAATGATTACCTACATAAAAACTGAAATTTTATTTGACACATAGTACATTAACGGTTCGAAAGCTATGCCAGCTTAACTTTTTACCAGTTACAGATCATTTCTTGATCAACTAGTAACAAAAAATGTCACTGACTTGTCGTTGTATTTAAAAAAAAAAAAAAAAAAAAAAAAAAAACAACGTTTATGGCCTGACGATATCGACCATAGCAGAGTCTTTTCAAAGTGACAACAAAACAGTCCGAAAACGACTTGTCTTACCGGTAAACCAGGGCCAGCAAAATAAGAACAACGACCAGGAGTAGACACAATACCACACCAACTGCTATTGCTGGAGTACTGCCAGAACCGCCTTGAGCTATATAATCCCCGTCAACTATGAAACAAGAAATACAAACATCAGAGTGAGGTTGTGAAGATCAGTGACTGCAGAAAAATAAACTGTCGATTTTGAAAGTCGTTCTAGTTTGGTTATTTTCCTAGTTTCAGATAACTTGTTTTGCTTTTGCCTTTTAAAATTAGCTCATAGAAAACAAGCATTTCAATCCAAACTTATCACTGTTTGTATCCTTGATAAGGATTGAACTCAAAATATCATGTGGTGTTTGGAAGCCGATATCGAAACATAACCATATTCTATTTCAGGTTTTCAGTCATTTAATTTACTCCAAATCACAACAGATTTGCCAAAGAAAAAGTAAAGTGCATGATGAGAAATACAAAAAAAACATCAATTTGTGATCTCAAACTAGGAAAATATTTCCAAATCAATTTTGAACAGTTTCTAAAAAGTCATCCACCTTTCGAAAATTGTTCATGGTTGGTGAAGAATTTGATTTTCAAATGTTTCCTTTGCTTTTCAGGCATTTTCACACCTCCAAAATTGTTCACGATTTCAACATTTCCTGACAACCTTATAGCAGAAAATAACAACTTAAACATGTTCACTGATGTTGTAATGTTGTGGACTAGAATGATGTGTTGGCTACAGGAAAAGAATTCATGAAATGGATGGTTAATTACAGTGTGTATTAAGATGTCTCCCATTGTACACGTTTAGTTTTCTTTTGTTTAGTTTAGTTCAACTGTCCTCTATACTTGGTGATATGAATAACGTTCTTCTATTTGAGCTAATTGAGCTTTAGTGTAGTTGGTGGGTTTTTGTTTGCTTTTTGGCTTTTGTTTGCTGTACATTGTTTTAGAGTATACAATCATGTCAAATAGCCAATGTAGGTCCAATATGTAGCCATGCTAAGTTGTCTCTTTGTTTGTGTTCTGACACATTTTGTGTGTTTAACCTTTTAACCTGTAAGATTTTTGTCCCTGGACTTTTGACTTTCTGTCTTCATATTCATCTTCTTTTCTTAACTACTCTGAATTTTAATATAAAATAATAATATAAGAGTGCAATTTAAAGAGTGCCTTACGTTGAGACTACCCCCAAAGCACTGAACAAAAATGTAAACTTTAAACTTAACAACAAAACTGTAGCAGAAGAGCAAACAAATCATTGAAGAAAACACTATAATACTCTCGTACTCTCGTACTCTCATACTATCATATTATACTATCATACCATCATACATGTACTATCATACTAGTCATTCCATGAAGGTGGGACCCATTTTGTGACATTTTTCAATATTATCATTTTTGTTTGAAAAAATGTTGATTCTAATTTATGTTTATCAATCATCACCTTTTATTTGGGTTTTGAAAGTGTTTGAGAGTTTCAAATCCTTTCCACACCATCTTACCTGATATTTTTGCTAATATTCTTAAAAATTCAAGGTAACGATGTAACAGGGACACCATGCTTGTAACACATATTTTTCAATATTATTATACTATCATACTATTATACTATCATACCATACTATCATACCATCATATACTATCATACTCATATAGTATCATACCATACTATCATACCATCATACCAATAAACCATCATACTAGCATAATATCATGCCATCATACCATCATACTATTATCATACAATAATACAATCATACTTTCATATTATCATACTCCTTTACATACTTACTTTTTGTATACAGAGTTATTAGGGAAAGCCCTGTCGAAATAAAACTGCCATTAAATAAAACTAAATTGAGCCTACCTTCAACAGTAAATGGATCTTCATTCCACACGACATTAGCTTCCTGAAATGAAAACAGAATTCGTTTGTTTTTCTATCGCATGTAATCTAGCAATTATGTTAGGAAAATATGAAGACTTTACATTCAGCAAGCATATTGATCTTTCATTTTATAGTGCACTTTCGGTAAACAAAATCATTAAGGAAGTAACACGCAACTACCTACCAAAAAATATCTGTAAAAATGTTGGTTTTAATATCTCATAGCACTGTACTACAAGCACACTTATCAAAAATAGTTCACTTCGGCCTGTACATTACTGTACATTGTATTCTGTAGTTAAAAATGACCTCTGATTGTGATCAAATTCATCATGATTTTACATTTTCTAAATGAGGGCACATTAATGGTGGTGTTTGGTACCACTTAATGGTTTGGCACCATTAATGGTGGTGTTTGGTGTTTGATTCTCAACTAACCAACGTTTTGAACATTCATTTGCAGACAAGCGCTTTGGTAAATGACCAATGGTGTATTGGCCCACGATCCCAGCTAGCCAACTTGTACCATAATCCCTGTGGGTTCTGCTGGAATTTCATTAAATGGGTACTTCAGGGCAAGACCACCAGTTCATTGCAATACCCAGATCTTAATGTGCATAGCATTTTGTTATCTGAGTAAAAGTTTATGTGTTGTATTGGTAGAGACTGGAGTAGAAGACCTTGAAGGCCCTTTTCTTACTATCAACTTCCGATTCGCATCAAAATCTACACAGGTCAACTTTGTGTTGACTCAGTGAAATTTCAAATCCGCGCTCTGCTTTCACGAAATCAGTTTGTGAGTTAGACCTGTAACTTTTGGTTTTGTGTGTTTGTTTAACACTGCCAGGGTCCTACACGGATCCAAGCAGAAAAACTTCCACACCGCATTACTGTGGATGGCGCCACGCACTCAACACAGATCAAAAATTAACCCTGGAGTGTCACACTACGGCTTTTGACACACGTTGGAATTTTCGATACAGATTGAGAGCTCTCAACACCTCCCGACCAGGGTTGGTTTTGACACAGATCGAGCGCTCTACACCGGTCAACGCCGGACTGAAATAATGTAGTTCGAGAAGGTCTTATTGGACTTTGGGCAGCTCCTGGGCAGCTCCTAGCCAGAATTCCACAGGGGGTTTAAATCTCCACCCTTTCAGGCTAATTACCATTTCATTTATTCTGCTGACAGCACCAACATAGATATCGTACACAGCATCCTCCTGCAGAGGTGCATTCAAGTATTTGCCATATTCTTTGTTGTCACCTACAACAAATGTTTCTGGAAGACCATCAGATAACTCGGCTGCAATGTAGGCTGATGGATTATCAGTGTAGTGTCCAAAAGCAGGAGCAGATCTCTTTGACACTGCATTGGTCATCTGTACTCCAATTTGGTATGCACTTAAAAATAGAGAATAGAAAGTAAATTCTTATGTTATTTTTTATGCGTATCATGCCTTGAATTTCATTCTTGCATGGGCTTGGGTAGAATGGAAAGTAAATTTTGATGTTATTTTTTACACGTATCAGGCATTGAATTTCATTCTTGCACGGTTTGGGGGTTGTAGGACAAACCTTGTGAATGGGAGACTCTAGAAAGAACCCAGTACACTTATCATAAAGAAAAGGGTTTCCCCCAGTGTTTTCTGGCATGGTTGGCTGCAGATTGCTTGCAAACCCTTACAAGGTGCAATATAAATGGGTCTCATAATTCAAACAAATCTCTGCATGCTACCTGTCATAACATTAATGAGCGCTTTGAGACACTCGTCAAGTGTGATTAAGTGCTATACAAGAACTGCATATTATTATCATCTTTCAAATACATGCTTATTTTGGTTACATCTTTCAAATAAGCAATGGTAATTTGGATGGAGGTCTTCAATTGCTATTTTTTCAACTTCTATGGAGGATTATTAGTGGAACATTTTTAATCAGTGAACTGCCGGATTGAAACCAACCAAACTATTGACAGACACAGTTATGAAAATAGGCTGAAAATAGCAGATAATTAAACGAAAACGCCTGCACCTTTATAACAGCAAATTTAATGCCAATGACAATGACAATTACGATGACGATGACATTGCCTATGACAATAATAACAAGCAAACAGATCTACAACTCTGTCCAGTATTGCTGCAGTTTAACCATCACTCTTCTCTTTGGATAATATATAACAATAATATTAATTTGAGAGGCGAATCATCCTTACTCACAGCTGAGAAGCTGAGTTGGAAGGACTTGGCTACATGTTTTTCGAGCTGCAGGCATTCAAGGGCACCTTTGGCAGCCAGCTACATCAACCCATATATGACCACGGAGCACACACAGCCTGAGATTGAAAGTGTGTTTTTTCCAAAAGTGTTTTGGATCAAACAAGAATCAGAATGGGGGACTTATAGTAAAACTTGGATGCACAAACAGAAAGACTGGGATAATACGTTAGATGCTTACGTGATATACTTGGAGGTTCGTGTAGCTACCAGTCTGATGGCAATGGAAGAAGTTGTGGATGCATCTGCAATAATACTTGGCTTCTCTGGAGGGGGAAGATCTAAACCAAAAAAAAAAGCAGACAACAAATTATTCTGTGATTCCTGTTTTTCTTTAAAAGTATTTTTCACAAATTTATTGATAAATAAGAAACTTTCTGGTGAATTGTCTTTAGGAATATGAGTGACTGCACCCTTGAGTCACTGAGAATAAATTATATCATTCCTTTTTTTCTTCTTTTTAACTAAGAAGTATAAGTAGGATTTTAAATAGAAACTAAAGTCTGTGACGACACTATGTAACAATAACAAAACATGTACAAATCATTTATATGGTATTGTAAAAAATCCATGTACAAATAACTAAGTAACATCCTACAACAGAGGGCGCTCTACCAATATCATAACACAGAGTGCCTTACAATAATGGAAAAAAAGGAGACATAAATAGCAAAGGAACAGAAAAAATCATAATAAACACAATAAGAAGGTTCTGGAAATAAAAAGTCTTGAGGCGGCACTTGAAAACAGACAATGACACAGCCTCTCTGAGACTTGTACGGAGTACATTCCACACGTGACGTGCAGCAACTACAAAGGCGCTGTCCCTGGCCTTCTCTTTAGATCAAGGAATGGAAAGCCAGGACAAGTCTGAAGTGGAGGGGGAGTCAATGCATGTCATTAAGTAAGTGTATTAAAATCAGCCAGAAAAAAATGGAGGAGCTTGAGCTTGGGAGGACTTTGTAAATAAGAGTGAACAACTGGAAAGAAATTCTCTCTTGAATAATTTGTATCTCTTGTTGGATTGGGTGGTATAGACTAGGCCAGATTTGTCAAAAGAGCTCTATTTAAGGGGGTAAGGGGCATTTTTGAGTAAAAGTTAGTAACCCAACTACCTAACCTAATTTTAGAGTGCCGAATCCAAATATTGGGGATACCAAGCCGAATCTTGAGATTAAAGGCGTCTTGTCGACAAAAAAAAAAAAAAATAATAATTAAAAAAAAATTCAAAACACATCTCTATTCATAAATCGGTGTCACTGAAGAAAGATTATTTAACATTATTTAACCTTATATTGGGAATACTGGATCTACTAATTAAACTGGCATTACCGTCGAAATAATTAACAAATTTATATATAGAGAGAAAAACAAGCAACAAAGGGTGTTTATGCTTGAAGTCACCGCAAATTAACCCAATTCACAGCAACAACAACAAAAATTATGAAGTTACAAAGTTCTTCTCCTTGTTCTTAAAGATGCATTACTAAAAAAAAGTATTGCTGACAGGAAACAAGAAAACAGTTTAACAAATAAATAAGAATACAAACAACAAACATTGCCAAAAAAAGTTATTGGAATGTAAAATACCTTTGGGCGAGATTCGGTTACATGAATAAAATTATGCAAACGGCGTATTCCCCCAAAAGTGATCAACTCCGGAGTCCAGGCATTCTAAAGGTGATGTTACTCGAACTAAATTTCATTGTCCCCATTGATCTGTTTATATACATGAGGTTAGAAGTAAATCCCCTAATGCAATGTGGTACCTGTTGCTAACTCTGTGAATTGCTGGATAGATGCCTTATCTCCATCGATATTAGCATCGTTAATACCATATACCTGCAGCTCATACTCCGTAGATGGCTCAAGGTTCATGACTGTACCACTCAGCTCTGACATGTCGGATATCTCTTGGTTTGCAAATTGAGCAGCTGAATCAAAGGTGAAACTGCTATCATAAGGTTTGGATACCACACGATGTCCAATCTGTAAAAATGTGAAAAAGAACATGGACCATCGAATACAAAGATGTTGCAGGAAACTCATATCAATTTGTTAGCGCTCCTTTTCAAGCGTTCACACAGTCACTGATTTTTCCGCTACGAGAATTACCGTCCAAAACTGCACCTTGATGTCATTTTTTTTTATACAACTAAAAAGAGTAGCAACGCTTTGACTTCTTCAAAGAATATAACACAATTCTACATCACACTGGTATAAAATATTGAATTTTTGTTAAAGAGAAAGCCCGTACTAAATGTATATTATTGGTTAACAGAATTTATCACCATTTTATGTGTGAAATCACGGTTTTTAGTAAACCTAAGTCTCTTCAACTCATCGTAAATACAAATAATAATAATAATAATCAAAACTTGTAAAGCGCCATCTATCTATGACTTAACATATTCCGAGGCGCTTGAAAACAAAAAGTACAAACAAATAATGTAGAGAGTAACAAAAAAGATTACAAAGTACGTAGCTAAGAAAGAAAAGAAAAAACAGATTGACATAAACGCATAGTCAAAAAAGTGGTTAAAAATAATACACAGAAAGTCAATTGTAAAAAGTATTGAACAGGTGAGTTTTAAGCAATGTTTTGAAAATGTCCAGAGACTCTGTAGATCGGATATTTAATGGAAGAGAGTTCCAGAGAGTGGGTGCAGCTACAGAAAAGGCACGATCACCGTTGGAAGTGCTTGTTTTAGGGACAGTTAAAAGAAGTTGGTTTGTGGAGCGAAGATTGCGAGTTGGCGTATATGGTGAGAGAATTTCTTTGAGATAGGGAGGAGCTCTATCATTCATAGCTTTCCAGGCAAGCAAAATGATCTTGAATTTTATTCTTTGACAGACTGGAAGCCAGTGAAGCTGTTTCAAGACTGGTGTAATGTGATCGTGTTTACGTGTTTTGGATAATACACGAGCAGCAGCGTTCTGGACATTTTGCAGTCTTTTGATGAGATTTTTGTTAATACCACAGAGCAATGAATTTCCATTATCAAGCCTGGATGTAATGAAAGCATGTATAAGGATAGAGGCAGACTTTTCATTGAGGATTTTACGAATGCCATTAATATTTCTAATATGGTAAAAAGCAGCTTGACAAATTTTCTTCACATGGGATTCCTTGTTACAAAAAGGGTTGTTAAGGAAGGTTGTGGTCTAACTGATTATCTAAAAACTTTTTCTGATCAGACCTTGTTAAGGCTCATACTTTTAGGATTGAAGAAGATGATGGCCAATCATAATCCCGCGGACATGCGTCGTGAGCATTCAAGTTTTGCGTGAGGCAGGTATGCTATAATGTATGGTAAACAATCCCTTCCACACAGTTATTACACACATGTATTACAATTCTGTTACAACCGCACAACGCGCAAAATTGAGTAAAATCAAGTAAAATAAATAGGAGCGGTTTGGGCCATAAACAAATTGATATGTAAAGACAATAGAACGGGGAGAAAATTATTTCATTGATTTAACAACCTTGGAGATAAAAAGAAAATACATGTATCCCTGACAGAAGGACATCTTTAATGATCTTGTTCTATTTCTGCAACAACAACAGAAAACAAATCTTATTTTTGTTTTATGACCATACACCAATGTGTGTTTAGCACTGAAAAAAAAAAATCCTTGACTTTCAACACTTTCAGGCTTTTCAGAATGAACAGCCATTATGTGTTATAAAAAGATGATGTCCTTTCGATATTAGCTCCCTGAGGTACTGGACGTTGACAAACTAGTTCCCGAGGCAAATCCTCAAGCTTCAAAGGGATCTAATATCCACCCCTTCTAATATCCACCCGATATAAACCATCTTGTTTTACTATACCTCATACTCATCTAAATCGGCATCATTGAGCTTGGGAAAATCTGGATTGACATTTATGTATGCCACCACATTTTCTTGTGTATGTAGCTAGGGCAATGTTCACGCGTGACTACACCCGTGCGAGAGTTCCTTGATTGCTTCGTAAACCACATGCATAGAAAAGACAGTTACACATGCGGCAGTCTGCTACGCATGCCATTTACCCTGTGTGTGAAAACTGGTGCGCAAGCTTTAGCAAACAGCAAAAATAGCATCTAGCACGTGATGCTGAATGAACCAGTGAGAATTCAGCTCTTGATCATGAATATTTATGAGGTATAGTGATACTAACTACCCGTACATGTATGTAACATCTATTTACTGTTATGCCCCCTCTGCACTGAATAATGTCCTTTTGCTGATTCTATGGTATGAACTGAACAGATTTTTTCCTATTTCTCCTGAAGACGAGAAGATCACACTGTTCCAAACGTGGTGCTACTATAAAAATGTGTCTTCAGCTCTGCATACATAAACTTGTCGTTCAAACAACCAGCACTTTGAGACACCGGGTTTGTTTTATCAGGTTTGATATAAAGCACTGTATAAATACATTCCTAATATCGCCTCGATGGAGCCTTCTTGTTTTAGCTTTCTTTCAAAGCAATGCTACCAAAGTGAGGCTGGGAAGAAAACAGTATGGCCGCCTTTTTGTATATTGAGACTGAGAATTTATAAAATACTATTGACAATAGGAGAAAGATGGTGCTGTATGATGAAGGTGGATGGATACAAGCCACACTTTTGCCTGACTGTACTGAACTCAAGAAAACCACGTCATTTAAAGGAGACTTCACAATGAAACCAAAGTCGACATTATAAAATTGAAATGAATGACATACCACGTATTTCAGCATATTTCCATTGGGGTATAATGGATGACTCCAAGTCAGGCTGATGCTTGTCTCTGTTACACTTGAAACCATCAGTAATTCTGGCTTGCTTGGTCCTACAAACAAAGAAATAAAGTACTATTACTGAAGGTGGCCTTTTAAAAATAGACAATTCAAGATGCCGGAGAGAATAGAGCGGATAAAGAGAACTTCATAAAGGTGACTACTTGTAAATCTTACGGGTACACTGTGTAACTAATGAAAAAGTGGTGGCTTTGAAAAGAGTCTGTCTGTTTCTTCTCAACGTTTTAACTCTGCTCTTTTAATGGTATTCAGGACAGGTGCATCCCGCTGACTCTATCACCCCCATTCAAAGCCTTAAATCCTACATTGAAAGACAACGTTTAACGTACGGGAGAGATATAATGAATCTTGATGAATCCCCCACCCCCCTCCCCTCACGAAACTTTCCGAAAGTGTAGTGTAAAAAAAATAGCTCCAAAGACAAAATGCAGGATTGGTCATTTACGAAACGTACCAACCGTAATTTATGTACAATGTATTTTTTGCAATGTACACAGTAAGGGCTACCACGCTTGCTTTCACGATATGCAAGTTGTTGTGATATAGTTATTTTAATCACATTGTTAACATTTTGCTTGTTTGAGACCACAGTCTAGTTGAGCAAACCTTTGTGCACAACTTTCCATCCAATAAATGTTTACTTTGTACACAATCAATGTTTCCTAATTTTAGTTGATCTGTCATACAAGTATGTTCCCAAACTCAAATTTTCAATTTGGAGAAGCAAACAAAATTTACAGGTTGCAAAGCGCTTCCAACAACAACAAAGAACACAAATGAAAAAAAAAGAGTTTAAATAATTCCAAATTGAAGATCAAGTTGATGAAAACCAGAGGTACAAGTATATTCCTTGCTGTTCGACCTTCTTACTGATATAAAATTCAGGATACAGGAGAGCCAATAACTTGTCCTTAAACAGCAAAATCACAGACACAGAGCGAGGTGTGTGCAACCAACTTGATGCACTAGAAAAGATTTGATGCACTACAAAACAACTGTGCAAATCATTCAAAAGATAACTTCATCCTCTACAAAAATATTTATTAAACACATGAAAATAATCACAAACAAAAGTTATCTTGAGAAGACAAATGAGAAGACAAGATAGATAGCTAAAAATAAAAATCTAAGGATTTCTAGGTACAGTAGACAATCTTGTGACTTTCCCTGCCCTGTTCAAGAGAGCAAAATGACTCAATTTCAAGTGCGCACACGTTCAAGTTATAAAAAATTCTCCAAAAAAAATCTTTCAAAAAATGAAAACTTAAAATTGAGTCACATTTTTGAAATATGAAAACTTAAAAGTTAAACACATGTTAACAATGACAGGAAATTTGATTGACTTACTTCCTGGCACAGTTACAGCTTGTTCCACATTACTCCATGCCCCAAATCCAACATGTGTCTCTGCACGTAACTGAAACAGACACAACGTTTCATCATTATCTAATAAAAAGTAATTAAATCTAGACCAGAAATAGTCTACATTTTGGGTTATCAATCTAAAGAAAAACCTTCCCTCTCTCCATACCAAAACACTTTTGAGAATTCAGAAGAAAAAAAACTCTCAAATTTTAAATTGATCATACTTCATACTTACTTACTGCTGATTTGCAAGCTACAGCAAAAACAAACAACAACAAAAACAACTATAATGAAACGTTTTTAAACCTCAATCAACTTCCGATCGATGAGATGACAAAATATCACTTGTAATACCTGGAATGAATATCCTTTATTTCCCTCCAGGTTCATGATCTCTTTGGTTTGAAGATCAATCTGTAGATCATCTGTGATTCTGACTATCTCAGCCGATGGTGAGTCCTCAGACTCCGTCTTCCAGTAACGAAGCTCGTAGCTAATGATGATCCCATGTGGAGGACTGGGGCGATACCACTTCACAGTAATCCGATCGCTGCTTGTTACTGGGAACTCAATTTGGTTTGGAGCTGGTGGAACTGTGTGCAAGAATTGGGAAAATTAGTTAGTTTGTTTTTTAGAATTGTAAGCTTTAAATATTAATTTTAATGACTAGAACCTCATTGTGAATGCGCATGATTGGGATCTACTAGACTGTTAATGATTGACACTGGGATGTCACATCTAAGACAAGGATAGACTCTCACTAACACCGAGCAACAGCTAATAGGATTATCACAATGGAAAAGAGATCACACCATCGCCGTGTAAGACTAGAAGCTCACTAACAACTCGCACATCACCATCACCAAGTGGGACTGAAATCTTAAACTATCACAACATGAGCTTTTGGATGTTGTAGTTCATAGATACAGTGAAAGATACAACAAAACCAAGATAGGCCACGTTTTACACGGTAGCAGACGTAACGCTATGACTCAGCAAAATCATCACATGGGGGAAAGGCGCCAACATGCCGTAGGTAGTTAAAACGAAGTAGTCAACGTTAACGAAGTGAATGAAGTCATAGGAAGATGAGGGCAAGTACAGGGGTTAATTCGCATTAAAGATGATGAAGTAAATTATCAAAATGATAACTATTGCATAATATCCATCTTACAATTTTAAAAACTTAAGAAAGGGTTCCTATATAGGATTTACAAGGGGGTTGTCGAAAATGGAAAAAATTATATCGGGTAGTTTTTTCTGTATGCAGACCACAATTTGAAGGTACCAAAAAGTGACCATAATCTTTGAAGCCTCTGAAGTCGCCTTCTGTGCTTATTCATAAAAAAATGTTTTTTATTAAATGGTGGAAAATCCTGCCTGTCAACAGTCAGACTTGAAAACTAAGATAAGAAAGGTAAGGGGTACTCACTTCCTTCATCGGTTTGATTACTAATCACAACAACTGGTCCAAAACCAAAGGAATTCATAGCAGCCACTGAGAGTCTGTATAGTGTGAACGGTACAAGATCAGTCAAATCCAGTGATGTAGTAGAGATAGTATTGCTTATCACTGTACCATCCACACTGTTGGTTAGAGTGTAGCTGTACTGAGTTATCAAACCATTACGACTGCCGCATTCTGGTTGATCCCAGGAGAAGGAGAGGGTTGTGTTGGTAATAAGACTTGACTTGATGTCTTTTGGAGGGCCACTTGGTTCTGGAAAACAGAATAAACAGAATAAGATCAATCATGAGAACTTTTGATAAGCTCCTGATGACCTGGATACCAGCCCCCATCCCCTCTACACAGCCCTGTATTGACCCACTTTCTACCTCTCCGTCCCCAAATTCAACCACTTTACCTTCAATACTCTTTTGGTACATGTACTTGCTTTTCTATGTGATTAGCGTGAAGATGGGGATTAATTAAAAGAACTCTAACCCGCTCCTCTGAAGACATACTAAACCAGTTCCCACCGAGAATCTTCCATTTTATCCCGCCCAGCCAGACGGGATTGTTTTCTCAGAATTGCCAGAATCATTTTTGAGAGTTCCTCTGGCACAACGAAACCGTGACCTGACAAAGCCAAGAGAACAAGGATTCTCTTTGAAGCACCAACATTTTTGGTTTCTCTAATCAAGAAAATGTAAAATTCATGCACCATGATTTGCAAAACCTTGGGCGTGTGCCATGGGTAACTTTTGGTCCTACATCCGGAACCAAGGCTGGAAACTCGGTTCACTCGTATATACTCCATCAAGCCAAAATGCAATGAATGAACAATGGTGGAAGCCTCTCGATGTCACGTAATCCTCTTCTTGGAACAAAAAGACAAAGGTCGGGAATCGGGAATTACACAATAACCCCCAAACATTGGGCAAATATTGGTGAAATATTCCACACCATCTCAGTGTCGTCTTTGTGTGGGTGAAATGAAGCGTATCACATACTCTGTGCATGCTCAATATTTTTGTGTATGCACAACACCCGGCAAAACTGGTAAGGACATCCTTTAACAGTTTATGGCATTACACCAGCATGAAAGGCAAACTTTTCAAACGCCAGCTTTTCTTCTATAAGTTGCGTAAAAAGTTGTCTGACAAGTGCTTAGCATGTAAATTGCTGAACAATGAGGGCAGAGTGTGGAATTATACAACCTGAATTTTGGAGGCTTTAGCAATTATCTGATCTGAACTATCAACTTTAATGCAAACCCACAGCAACATGGTTTGACATAATAACTCAACATTGAAGAATGGCGATTTAAATTCCTTCACGGCTGAGTGTGGCACTTCTGTGGTAAGCTAGCAGATTCTGGCTCATAATGGCTGGACACCATTGAAAATACAGTGTCGCTTGGAAATTCTCCATGAGAAAGAAAAATCTTCAATAAATGAATACACCTACCACTGCCTAGAGTAGTGACCTCAATCGACACCTGTGGGCTAATCCCTGCAGAGTTAGCAGCCTTGACATTGATACTATAGGTTGAGTGTGGGTAGAGGCCTGTAATGGTTCTCGGTGACTGCACGACTTCAAGTTGAATGGCATCTGAAACAACAGCGGCACACTGGTCTCTGTAACAAACATACTGACATTACCTCATGTTTCTATAAATAAACCTCATAGCTGTTAGTGTAGGATTGGTAAGGCAGCATCTTTAGCGTGACCTTCAATGGAGCGGGCAAGCGCGACCACAGTTGGAGCAGTGACGGCGACACCACGCGGCAGCGGGCAAACACTGTCTGCCTGCCTCGTGTGTTGGTCCGGCCAACCCAACCTAATATTACAGAGCCAATTCCGAACCTACTTTTTGTGGTCTTGTCATTAATTACTGATACTCTCCACTTTCAACCCCTGCCACATTAGCATCACCAACAGTCCTGAGAAATACTTCCATCTGAAATACTGTAATGTGCTAGAAGTCTGTCCAATAACAGTTATTTTCATTTGACGTACCTGTTTGAAAGTTCATATTCTAATGTGTAGTCATCAGCAGGACAATCACCATTTGGTTCTACCCAGGAAACAACTACCTGAGTAGGATCTGACATCACTGCTGCCTCTAACATTCTCACAGACTCTGGTGCTAAAAATCAAGAAAGTAAAACCAGTATATACTTAATCAGTATAAGTTGGACATAAAAACCTCACATTAATAACAAATGAACACTGACCAATGGAAAGGTAGTGGCACTCGATAGTCCAAACAAATTCACACTCAAAAACTAACCTCAATTGGCATTTATTGTTGGGATGGGGTCTGGATGTCTGTCTTCACTACATTTCAAGTTGCTCTGTGTGTAGCATCTAGGTGATGAAAGAGCTAGTGCAAAAAGTTGTGTATCCAACTTTTGCAAAAGCTAATTATACTTTCTCAAATTTTTGAGTGAAAGCAACATCTTATAACAGCATTGAAAACAGTTTTAACTCCTTGAGGCAGATCTCTTGAAAACCACTCAAGATTGGACCCCAAAATCTCTATTTTCAATTTTTATAGATGAACAATAGAGGCTCTGTAAAAATTCAACAGTGAACTATGCTACAGCTACCAAGTTAGTCTATAGACTTTTATCATGCTGCCACCATCTTGGTCATGTTCCCTGTATCCAATAACAGTAATGGATGAGTATTCATTGTACAAAAAGGAACCACACGATCTGCTCGGTTTGGCTACGCCGATTTGACAGGGAGAAAATCAAGATAGCCGCACCATGATAAAAGTCTATTCACCAAACACACACACACACAACGACGGACTGGACACGTGGCTTTTTGATACTTCTTGCTCCAAAGTTTGTAATACATTTGTGAGTAACTTGACATAAATCTCCTTGCTTCACCATTCAAAACTGATCCTTAAGACAAAAGTTTAACTTTTCGGTAGGCCAGCAAGTCAGTCTTGAAAAAACATTTGTGAAAGGCACGTCAACAACCATTATTTTCTTTTACTAAATCCTAAAAGAAAACCTGGCCTCAATACATTTCACATGGGCTTCAGATAACTGTAAAAAGTGAGCATGGCTTACATTGGAATTACACGACAACCTGTGGAGGCAATTTAGAGAAATATTCTTATCTTTAAATGTACCTAAACAAAACTTTTAATGGCAACTCATGTTGTAAGTAATTTTAAATTCAATTGTTTAATGATGGCCCACTGAAAATCATCTTCAAGGTGACATGGCTACCATCAATAAATAAAGATACTATTATTACCATATAGATGCCCACACTGATCTAGACCCAACAAAATGACATCACTTCAAACATGGGTAAGTTTACCATTTCTCTACATATTTAATTCTGAATTTTGTTTACCAGTTTAATGTATCAAAGAACATTTCAATCTGAGTTTCTGTTTTGACTTTGGTTTTAAATGACATTAGTGTTTAAGGTTAGTTCGTGCTGAGCCTCTTGTTCTTACCTGCAATACTTGTTTGTACTTGGTAATCAGTCGTCCATGGGCCATATCCTACTGTGTTGTATGCTCGTACTCTAAAAGTGTACATGTTGCATGGAAACAGTCCAGTAATCAAAATTGACTCTGTAAACACGAAGGTATCAGCGACCATTGTCCCTGCAGTGTTTGTTAAACTGTAGAAATAGCTAGTGATATCACCACCTCTGCTTCCACATGGAACAGGGTTCCAGTAAATCCTGATGCTGTTTGTGGTGGGCTGATTTCCAGTCAAAACTGGGGCTACTTTTGGAGCTGTAAGAATAAAATGATAATCATTCAAAATGCTTGTTGTAATTATTTTGTCTTAAAAAAAATAGAGTGAGTGCAAATTATTCAAAAAGAAACATGAGCTACACATAAATGTGAACTACTACAAAAGATTCTTTTTGGTACAGGAATACTGAGTATTTCTCACTGTATGCCTAATTCTTTGAATTTTAGAAATGGATAAGACTGACAAAAAGAAGTTGATTTTGAAGCTTGATACATTAGGAAGGCATCTTTATTAATCAAAGCTCTAGAATTCTTTAGGGCAGATTCTTGCAATGATACATGTCCCACTTCTAATGCAGTGGCATAGCCAAGGGGGAGCAGAGGGGGCTGCTGCCCCCTCCCAACTGGAACATCTTGCCAGCCTTGCCCCCCGGTCTGCCTCTGGACACCGCCAAATTTGCTACAATCAGGCAGCTTTAACTGAAACTGCCCCTCTACAAATATCTGTGGCCCCATTTTGCCCCCTTCAAAAAGATGCTTGTAATGATGATAATTTGACTAACCAGTCTCTGCAGTTGTCACTGTTCCACTAACAACAGAGCTGTCCCCTGCTATATTAGTTGCTGTCACATACACTTTGTATGAAGAATAAGGTTCCAGTCCACTGATGGTTGTTGTAGTGGAGTATACTGTGCCAGCATTCACTGTAGCAGGATTATCCTGAGGCTCACATTGTTCAAGGTTCAGAAGTTCATACATCACTTTGTAAGAGTTCGCAGGGCAGGGATTGTTAGTACTCCCAGAAGCTGTCCATGATACTCGGATTTCATTTATTGTTGAACTAGGAGTGAAGCCTTGTACTGGATTAGGAACTGTTGACAAATGACAAGATGAAGTTCATAAAATATCAAATGACCCAGATTTTAAATTGACCTTGTTGAATCCTACGTCTAGTATTTATAGACAATCTGGTATTATCATTCATTATCTGAATTTTAAGAGCTTTCTAGTAATTTTGATGCCTTATTGACTTCATCCTGTCACATTAGTGTGCACGCAGTGCTCAGGATGGATCAATGAGCAACCAGACCTTTGCTTAAACTCTATGAGAGGGCGCTCTAACCCCATGATGTCACACAAGGTCAATCCTGAAAACCGCTTTCCCTTAAAAGGCCTTTATTTGTGGAGCATAATATATACACAAAATGGCACATGTTCCTCAGCCTGTATGTAGCAAGGATGACGCAGAAGGTTTTACCTTTGAAGCTTTCCCATCAAGTGACAAGAAACAAACATCCAAGACAAGAGAAATATGAACAGACAAGGACAAGCAAAGACAACTTTAAGCAGGTGTCTAATTGGTTCAATCATGCTGTTTCCTACATGTATGCAAAATCCATGTATTTCTTATAGACAGTTTTGTTACCATAATTTACAAATCTAACCAGTCCACTTTGTAATCTCAAACAACTCAGCTTTTAATTACAGATATCAACATGAACGTTTCTCTTGCTTTGTAATGAAAACCAAGCAGGCAATATACTTGTCAATTATAAAGTGGGCCCCAATGAAATGTTTGCTCTGAGCAATAAGAGAAGAATTAACCATTATTCTACAAGTTTTTTCCCATGCACTGCTTCACTGTGAAACTCTTTGCCTCTATGCTGTTTACCTGCAGGCTATAGTCTTTCTCAATTTTAGCAGAATGTAAAACAGTTTTCTTCTGCCTTAATTTCTTCTGCTTTCTTTCTCTTTTCGTAGTAGCCCTCACCTAGAGTGGCCTTGTGCCTTGTGATGGGTAACTAACATATAATACAAAAAAAAAATCAAAACTTTTGTCTTTTCTTCTGATGGAATCACACACAAAGGGAGAATGCACTTCTGACATCTGAAACCAATGGCTATGTTAGTTGATTAACATCTATAGTAGTCTTACTTTGTATCGTAGTGCTAGCTTCTATAAAGGTGCTGTATGGTCCCTGCCCAGCACTTGTTACACCAGCAACTTGAAATATGTAGTCTGTACACGGGAGCAATTCATGCACTGTCACAGCTGCTGAAGCTACCTCTCCATCAATTACACTAGTGCTATCATCTTTCTTTTGAAGGCTGTAATGATATTTGATGTATCCATGTTGAGATCCACAAGGTATAGGATCCCAGGTAAAGGACAGACTGTTGGTCTGGCCATTGAAAAAGACGACATTCTCAGGTCGTCTAGTAGGAACTGCAAGATAATGATAGGTTAAATACAAAATGATAAACATGGATTTTTCCATCAATTGCAAATATCATATTAAGCTAACAAGTTGTTCACTACTGCCATGTGTTTATTATGTGAACACTAATTAAAACTTAATATAATTTATTTTGTCATTTGTCACATGCTCAAATTTTGTTTGGATTTTATTTTTTGTATATTAGTGGCAAGATCTTGTTAGATTTGTTTTTTGTATTCTGAGGCACATTATAACAAACTTCAGACCTCAACTTTTGACAAATGATCATGTATCTCTAACCTTTGAGAGAAAAAAATCTTCCTCAGCTTCTAGTTTTTTGGTTTTTTTTTTATATGTTACTGGGTTTTGTATATGTTATAAACGCTGGCAGTTCGTTCGTGTTCGTCAGTATTTTTCCAATCAAATAATGTCTCCCTAGACCTCGTCAATGTTGTGCACTTTCTAGATATCTAAAAGACATTTCTTTTGAATGCGACAGATAGATGCCTCTTTTTAGCCCATTATATTTCATGTATGTTTTATATTTACAATAAGAATTGGATTTCTGTCTACATGTATCTTAAATTTGTTGGTGAACAAGGAATTTACTACAACGGGATTAGAACCTGTGACCTCCAGATCAACAAAAATCCAACACTTAAATGAAAATGAACAAGATCAGCATCAGTTTGTACTTCTTTCAAAACATGTTCGCAAGAAATACTTCCTGACAGACAAATGTATGTACGCCAAGCCATGGCAATATTCCTAAATTATTTTGTAAATGGGGTGTTCTCTCAGCTTTGTGCCTGGAGCAATAATTCTGTTTTTTACTTAATTTATACTACTTCAACTCTCTGTTTTTAACTTTATTTTGTTGTAGTGTGAGATAAGTGAACAATTAATGTGTATCCCCGGGATATAAAATACATTTTAATTTTGTTAAATTTTTTAATTTTTGTGCCCCCCCCCCACTGAAGTCCATGCCCCCCCCCCCACCCCGGTGCCCCCCATTTGAAATCTGGACTTTTGAGATTAAAAATTACCAGAATAAAATGTTACTTTTTATGAGCATTTACGTAAGTAACTTCGATGTTTTTTAAACTATTTTTATTTATTTACACACATAATGTATTTTGTTTTATGACAACACGTCAGAAAACACTGAAAAAAGGCTTGTCTATGAAAAATACAAACAGAAACTACCTTTTTAATTGGCCAAAAGTGCCCCCTAGGAATAATGGTGCACCCCCTTAAGCCCCCTAAAATTTTACCCTAGTTACAGCGCTGTGTGGTGATAAAAAATCATCTTGTGGTTCCACCTCGTAAATTTTTTGGCTGTGCTGCTCAGCCGGTTAAGACTCACCAGACTCCCCTGTAGTGACTGAGATAGAGGTTTCTGGTCCTTCACCAATCTCATTCCATGCCTTGATGTACACAGTGTAACTAGAGAATGGCAGTAAGCCACTTGGTATTATCAAACTGTCTGCATATAAATCTGTAAGAAGAATAATAATAGAAGTAAAAGTAACAACAGGAATTTATTAGGATCCAAGTTTCAAAGTGCCCTACTTTATTACTAACTCCTTTCATTAGGCCATAAGAATTTCCTAAAACTCACCAATAGCAGATGCCATTTATGTATGTTCCACAAACCTGACTTAGCCCAGAACCGCCCCTGCGAGATTATGAAAATAAAGTGCCTGCTGGCGGTGACTAGTGGGCAGTGCAGTGTTTGAGAAACAAGGATCCGCTAATAATGTCTTGCACCAAGACTACGCCAGTTATGTTATAGCGCCCTCAGGCGTCCAGTTGTATTGTAAACATTGGCTCCGCCATCTTCTTTTACCATGTGCGTTTTGCTGTTACATTAAAGTTGTTCCTCTCGTTATAAGTCAAGTGTTTGACCGTTTGTAATCATTTGAGAGTCCCCACATATTATTATATTGGCGCTACTTTAAGGTATGCATGGTGACAGCAGACTAACTGGATAAAACTTATTTTCTTAGAAAATTGCACATGCTCAGAAATCATAAACAATGATAGATTACCCAGTGTGTCTGCTGCCATCTAGTGTCTAAACATGGTAGTAGGCACAATGATCTAGCCACAGATGTAGCCATATCCATTGGTTTAAAACCTTCACAGTCAGACACAGCTTAAGCAACTAAGGCTATGGAGCAAATCAGCAGCTGTAATCAGTATCACAGTTGCTATGTCTTACAAGACCTGTACCTGATGTTACTTCAACTCGTTGTGGAGTAATATCTTGACACTGGTCTTGACTGGTCAATTCATATGCAACTTGGTAACGCTCCACTGCACAGAGATTGCTGACAAACTTCCAAGCTAGATGAATCTCAGATGGGAGGGTGGATGGTGCTACATCACGAAACAGAGTCACAACTGCTGGAACTATCGTATATATAAACAGAATTATCAATACTTGTATAGCAACTTAAAGATTAACATTAATTTCAGTTTCATTTGTTTGATTTTTTTCTTAGATTTTTTAAATTTGAGGGCGTGTCGTGTCATGGCCGAGAGGATAAGAACACCAGACTCAAGCTCTGGTGTTCCTGATCAGCAGAGTGTGGGTTCAAGTCCCGGTCGTGACACTTGTGTCATTAAGCAAGACACTTAACCATTATTGCTGCATCCTTCAGATGGGCAGTAAAGCCGCAGGTCCTGTGTGTTGTGTAATTCACATATTAAAAAGAACCCAGTGCACTTATCGCAAAGAGAAGGCTTTCACCCTGGTGTTTCTGGTTTGATCGGCTGCAGATTGCGCCATAGCACCTTGTTAACCATTACATGACGCTATGTAAACGAACAGGTCTCATACTTCAAAAAGATAACTCATCGTACCTTGCAGGAAAAAATACTGAGCGCTTTGAGACACCCACCACTATATAAGAACTGCATATTATTACTATTGTTATTATTATTATTATTAATTTATTTTTTAATTTAACCACAAAAAAAAAACTTTTTAGTGTCCAGGAAGAAAAATTTCCTTTTGAAAAAAATATCTTATGGCCTTGAAAACCCAATTCAGGTCGGAGTCGGAAGAGGTGATAAGTAGGAATATTATGGGCAAACAAGGAACTGATTTACCTTCACAAGATGTTGTGCAATTCAAACCACCCAAGCCAGCACCACAATCATCTGCAATACAAATAACCAGACATGCTAAAAAAACAAAACAAAAACATTTAAATGAATGTCTAAAACAGCAAACTGATCAACTCTTCAGTTTTATGTTTTACGTTTTATGTTTAATACAATTTTCCAATCTCACAACAATGGTTCTCTTTCTGGGCTGTGAGAAAATGAAGTATGCGGGTCATAAAAATCACCAATTAATAACAGAGTTAAATTCCTACCCTCTTGAAAGAAGACCAATTATAACTTGCTTTTGAGTGTCTGTGGTTTTGAAGAAACTGGTGGACTAACATTTTCGGACGGTATACTCTGTCTGTCGTCAGGAGAGTATACTGTCCGAAATTATGAGTCTGTTGGTTTCTTCCAGACCACACACTCCCAAAAGACAATCATGGTGTCACCATACGAAACTTTAGTGTCTATCCACCATACAAACCTTCAGATCTTATTTACACAACTTGATTAGCTGAAGAATGCTTGTCTTCTGCTGGTATTAAAATTCCACAATGGCTTAGCAATCTGCAACTTCAACAGCTTATTTTCCTACAGGTTAAACTTGTTAAATGCAAATTGCTTAATTTTTATTCAAACTCTAAAAGGCAGACTCTCTTGTGTTCATCTTTTCTGTTGTGATGCAAGAATTAAAAAACCAGCCCCTAAATGCTGCATACTATAGACCTGATACCCAACAGTTAAAGTCAAGAACAGTATTTAGACATAGGTGTATAATGAGAGATTTTTTAAGTTCAAAAGAAATCGAGCATGAAGAAGAGTTGTGATAATTATTTACTGCATTTATTGCACACTTGGACATCATGTCAACAGTTAGTTAACTTGTTGAGTTGTAGGCTATTTAGGAATCATACCAGGATCAAAGCAGACTTATACACTAGTTCAAGGAAATTAACATCATTGAGTCAGTGGTTTTGGTAGGAGTAAATCTATTCCAACCTATTAATTTTCAATTCAAACTCAACATCAAATCAAATATGGAGGTCACATTTTAAGAAAAATAATGTTAAACAGTCATTCTTGGTCAAGGATGTTGTGCATATTCACTAACATGCTTTAGATGCATTTGAAACAGCAACGGTAACTTTGGAGGTCTTAAAATGTTAATTTTTTGGAGGAATATTTACATGTAACTGGTATGACTTTACACTAAAACCCTTTTAAGTTAAAACTAATTTTTCATTTTCAATAAGAAAATCCCTGTACTTTGTCTTTTATTCATCTAATTCAAATTCCAAGTTCAAACTATGATGACACAAGAAGTTCTAGTCCCACTATCTATCGATTCCAATATCCCAGTACTTTAAAAACCATACGGTATTATTCTTTAGGTTACCTTGGCAGTTGATGCCCTTGTGGCCTGGAGCACAATTATTGTCTGGGCACCGGCCTGTTGTTTTATCACAAGCTGCTCCATCGCTGCAGTGACACGTCTGTGCACAGTTTGCTCCAAATGTTCCATCATCACATTCTAGCAACAAGGATAGGAGAACAAAATACAAAGATTAAGTCTTCTCTTTCAAAAGATTTCATCAGTTAGCTTTTACTTTTAAGAAAAACGAATAAAGCCTGGCTTATACTTTACACAGAAGCAATCTTTTCATGATGCAAAAAATAATATTGAGCTATTTTCCTGTTGTTTCAAGGAAAATTGCTTTGCTTTTAGTTTTAGTGTCTAGAAGTAATATACCTTTCTGAATGAATAGACTTACATAATTGTCAAAAAATTCAATCTCTTTACATGCCGTAAACTACAAAATCTGTTTTTCACAATAAATAAATAAAGAGATCACATGAAAGTCGCATCACCCTTAAGGTGATCCCTGTGCTGCCGCTTCCCAGGTTGTATCCATAGAGCTATACTATGGCTCGATGGTGTGTATCTTAAACTTGGGTGTGAACCCTGGCTACACGGCAGTATCCATTTGAATGGCTTCTGACTGGCACCCCCGAACAAAGACATTGACTAATTAGGGAGAATGTCAACATCAGGGCTGCATAGGTCAGTTGGTAGAATGTTGGTACGTTAAGTAAGCCGGTGGTTGCAGGTTCAAAACCCGCTCTGGTCAACTTTCTTTGTTCTCCACGAACAAGAAATAAATAAAGTGAAGAATGTTTGTGTAAGACGAACTTTGTTCAAACAAGAGTTTTAAGAAGCTGATCTTTTCAATTATAAACATACTTCAATGTTTCAGCTACATGATATTTACCCATATCACAATCGATTCCCTGGTACCCTGCAGAACAGATGCATCCAAATGGATTTGGTAAGCAAAACAGCATTCCTTCACAGGAAGTAGTACCAGGCAACAAACCAGAATCACAGCGGAGGCTGCCATCTTTGCCAAAGCGGTTCGGCCCAAGCACTGTAGTCACAAATAATTAAAACTTAAACTCTAAAATAGATAATTTGACAAATAAGAGGTTGCATTCTAGTGAGGAAATTCAGAAGTCACAATGTAAGAATTTCTTATTTGAGATGGTGGGTTTGATGGTAGTTTTTCAATACTCCTCTTCATCAGTACAGTTGTGTGTGGATCGCGGTCATTTTTCAATACCCACAATGCCATCTCAAAATATGTCACCACCCCAGTGGCGAGGGTGTGAATACAATTCAACTGCTGTTTTACGTATATATGTAATGGCGAGTATGAGTTAAACGATACACATACTCGCCATGTACATAAAACAGCACTTGAACTGTGTTCGCACCCAGTGAGATTTTGAGATGGCATTGTGGGTATTCAAAAATGGCAGTGATCCACACACAACTGAAATGATGATTGAAAAATATTATTTGCCTTTTTAAAGTTTAGTTACTTCAACAGGCAAAGCACTGGGGGAAGCCAAGACTAAGACTGTAAGAGGTAAGGGAACATAGTTCTGAATCTGAATCTGAAGCATTAGGATAGTCAACAAAGCCTCCTACTGGAAACATCACACCGACTTGATTAAAACAAACACACCACACATGTGACAATGGGGATATGCACAGAATGCCGAAAGCAATAAGCTGTATGAGAGATGGGGCTGGCAGTGTGGCTAAGGATACACCAGCTGGTGTCAAAAACACTTTGCCACACACTGCTGTACCGGTAGTGTAGTTGGTCCAGACTTTCACTTTTTTTAGTCTTGTTGATTGGTTGCTGTCGTCTGCTACTATCGTCTGCTAGTACAGTTACTAGTACTACCGAAACATGGGGGAAAAGTTATAAACCCATGTATCATGCAGTCAAATAATAAGTCAAACTAAACAATGAGTTTAAAATCACCTCAGCACTCTTTTCACATTAGATCGATGTGAAAACACTCACCAATTTCACAGAGATCGCCGCTGAATCCAGGCGGGCAAATACACAAGCCACTCACATCATCACAAACTCCGCCATTGAAGCAAACTGGACAATATTCGTTGCAAGAGGGCGGACTCCATCTACCTCGCCCACATTCTGTGTGTAGAAATTGAACATGATAACTCAAGGGTTATGCAAGGAGTTAGGACTACAGACATGGATACTTCCTGCATTCTCTGTCTCCCAAACTCAGACCTTTTATGAGTTTTAGATATTTTTTTAATACACTAGTATCATGTTACTTGTTATCAAGTAATATACCCATGATATGTACCACAAGGGAAACTGATGGGGTAAATATAAATCAAGTCTTGGGTGATCAGCCAAAAAAATTGACAAAAATACAGAGTGGGTTTTGAACCTGCGACCTCCGGGTTTACGTGCTGGTGCTCTACCAACCCTCGGAGCTATGCCCCACGTTGGAGGTCTCCATAATTTACCAATAGGCCCTATCGTTGTTCAGGGGTTCCAGTCAGAAGTAATAAAACGGTGAACTGCTGTTCAACCATGGCTCATGCCCAGTTAACGATACAACCTGAGAAATGGCATTGTTTATTTTAGAATAGGCCTCTAGAGTTTTTTTTTAATAAACATGCTTTGTGTTGGAGAGTACATGCACAGAGTAGCCTATGTGCTAATTGTTATGGTTTTCCTTTACCATGAGTTCATTGCAATAGGGAAAAAAGGAATTTTTAAAACAAAAAATGTTCGCTTTTCAATGCCTTCATTTGCATGCTCTTCTTCTTTGTATTCATTGATTTCATTATTACTGATTTACCTCTGACAAGTAACCTCATGAGTGCCTGTTTGCCATCACTGCGGTCACCAGCTGGATGAACCTCGTATGTTCCGGCATGTGTGCTACTAGTACTAGCGTCCTGGATATCATAATACAGATTGTTACTGGATCCAGTGTAGGGATTGCTGCTATCTAATCTCCAACGAGTATCTGTCCGCGAGCCCGTTGCAGTCACTGCTAGACGTACCGTATCCCCTGAGTTTACCGTCTGGCTTATAGCAGTTGGCAGAAAGTCAGCTGAAGAGACAAAAAGTAATAATGTAGTTGAACTGACGCCCTTACATGATGGCAATATTATGGACTTTCCGAATATTAAATAAACACAAAACATTTGCCAAGATACCGAGTTCACTGTGCAGTCTAATCAAACATCGATGTGTCATTCATTCAGTCATATTATACAAACGTTATTCCACATGTTCTCTTTATTTACGTGAATTTAAAGACTTTAATTTCAGTTGCCAGATTCAGTTTTTGTACCTTCATTGCTCATAATAACGGTGCCAATGCTAGTTGACACACCTCCAGTTGGTGTTGCTTGGCAAGCATATACACCAATTCTTGAGACCCCACCAGATGCCGGCATACGTAGAATAGAGACTGAAACATCCCCGTCCACAGCCGTGGGGTCCAGAGTGCTATCATCTGGTAAGCTTCGGTCATCTTGGTTGAGAGTTCCAGTAGTGTAAGTGTATTGCGTACGAGCAATAGATAGAGTTCCCTCCAAGTTGACAAATAATCCAGCGATGAAGCTCTCCTCCGCATTAAGTGGGACTGTTGGCTTAGTTACACAAGTGAAATCGTCCACGGCAAACACACCTACAAAATAAAGAAGAGGACTATTACGATATGGACATGGGGTTTATTACCTTCACACAAGTCTCTCTAGAATCGTTTGTGGTAATCAGTGAAGGGCTCAATTTAAAAAAAAATCATAATTCACCTGCAAGATAAATGCTTTATCATTATTAATGTTTTTAGCATTACTGGGATTTCAGGTTGGCTCAGTGGTAATCATAATTCACCTGCAAGATAAATGCTTTATCACTATTAATGTTTTTAAGCATTACTGGGATTTCAGGTTGGCTCAGTGGTAATCATAATTCACCTGCAAGATAAATTCTTTATCATTATTAATGTTTTTAAGCATTACTGGGATTTCAGGTTGGCTCAGTGGTAATCATAATTCACCTGCAAGATAAATTCTTTATCATTATTAATGTTTTTTAGCATTACTGGGATTTCAGGTTGGCTCAGTGGTAATCATAATTCACCTGCAAGATAAATGCTTTATCATTATTAATGTTTTTAAGCATTACTGGGATTTCAGGTTGGCTCAGTGGTAATCATAATTCACCTGCAAGATAAATGCTTTATCATTATTAATGTTTTTTAGCATTACTGGGATTTCAGGTTGGCTCAGTGGTAATCATAATTCACCTGCAAGATAAATGCTTTATCATTATTAATGTTTTTTAGCATTACTGGGATTTCAGGTTGGCTCAGTGGTAATCATAATTCACCTGCAAGATAAATTCTTTATCATTATTAATGTTTTTTAGCATTACTGGGATTTCAGGTTGGCTCAGTGGTAATCATAATTCACCTGCAAGATAAATGCTTTATCACTATTAATGTTTTTTAGCATTACTGGGATTTCAGGTTGGCTCAGTGGTAATCATAATTCACCTGCAAGATAAATGCTTTATCATTATTAATGTTTTTAAGCATTACTGGGATTTCAGGTTGGCTCAGTGGT
This sequence comes from Marthasterias glacialis, assembly GCA_911728455.2. Classification (NCBI taxonomy): domain Eukaryota; kingdom Metazoa; phylum Echinodermata; class Asteroidea; order Forcipulatida; family Asteriidae; genus Marthasterias; species Marthasterias glacialis. The sequence continues at coordinate 5,215,105 of OU452225.1, read as the reverse complement.
TTCTTTCCTTGCATTTCACCTCTGTGGACCCCGGTTCGAATCCCGGACTGGAGCCGTGCATGTGGATTGGGTTTTCAGTCCCTACCTGATTGCGTGGGTTTTCCCTATTTGGGGTTTTCCTCCCACATCTAAAAGTGATATTTCTTCAACATCTTCTCGACACAGGTATCCTCGGGCACAGTGCTAAGTCATTTTTGAGGGTCCCTTGGTTTTATTACCAGAAAGATACAAAATTAAAAACTGACTTTGCATTCTGCAAATTCATTCGTTTATTTACTTGATAGTAGATCTATAATACACATTGAAACGTACTAATTGTTCAGCGCCCCCAACCCAGATATCCTTTTGTATGGAAAATACTAAAAGAATCTGGTAAATAAGTACAATTTCACTGCTCATGCAAGCGTTACAGCGGCTTACATTGCAAAATGCAAAGAGGTCGTTCTTGTACATGCCAATTGCTGTAGAGCGCTGTTAATTCTTCATTTTCTCCAATTCCTGAGTTCAACCATTTAGAGAAAGGAACACAGATTCTCTATGGTTCAACCATACACACTACTTTTCCTTCCGTTAATAATATTAATATTACTGTTGGCGAAACGCGTTGCCATCCACATTTATGTGCAGGAGAATATCTGGTTGTCCAATCTTTTGACCAGCCATTGTTATTCAACAGTAGCAGCGCTGTTACTGCATGAGTCATTCCAAGTGAACTTTATTATCAGGTTTCAGGCCCCTATCTGCATGGCAGCCTCGTTTAATACCCTTAATTTTCCTTAAAACAAAAAACAGCTGAAAATCGGAATTGAGACTGGAAGCTAAAATTGAAAACTTGAATGTATAATTATTTACGGTGTCCAAACAAATACAATATTTAGTTAACCAGACCAAAGAAAGTAAATTAAAGAATTAGGCCTTAACACTGCATTGGTCAGATTTGATGAGCTAAAAAAAAATCAGAGAATCCCTCGATAAATGCGTAGACCAAATCTTAAGGTCACAAATTCATCTTTTTGTTGGAATATGATCCATGAAGAACAAATATATGCATCGTTGTCGTAATCCCATGTCCTTGTTTTCAGCATTGTTTGTGTTATCCCAACAAACAATGAACAGATTTTCTTTTTCTCTTTTTTGGTAGCCTACTTAACATTGAGAGACTGAAGGAAACTGAGAGACTAGTTACTAAATTTTGGACTGATTACAACCATTTACACATACCGGTAGTATAGCCTATAGCTCGCCCTCTTTATTATAACAGGGTGGGATCCACAGGAGATAAGGGTTCGAATCCCACCTCAGACCAGAGCTCATATGTGGATTTGGTTTTCAGTCCCCATAACTGAACTGGTTGCGTGGGTTTTCCCTCATTGGGGGTTTACCTCCCACCTCCCACATTTTGTGGCGTGTCGTGGCCGAGTGGTTAGTGCGTCGGACTCAAGCTCTGGTGGCTGAGTCATCGGAGTGTGGGTTCGAGTCCCGGTCATGACACTTGTGTCCTTGAGCAGGGCACTTAACCACAATTGCTCCGTAAAAAAGTCGGGGAGGTAGAGTCTTCTGCTCTACCAGCCAGGCTTCTGATAGATGATACCTAAGCCTACATCCTTACGGACTGTAAAGGGGGTTACCCTGTTTCAGCCCCAGGAGTAGGTGGCAACAGCCCCTGGAAAAAAACAGTTGATTTGTAGCCCACAACCTCGAGTGGCTTACTGGCATTGTGTGTCTGGCGACTTCCATAAAAATAAAAAAAATAAAAAAAATCTAAAACTATTTTTTCTTCATCGCCTCCTATTCATCCTAATAATATTGGCAGTAATTGCGCTGTCATGGATATGTAATGAAATAAATTACAAACAGCCACAGGGCCTGGACCCCACGTAGACACAAATCGAACACAGCACTTAGGAAGTAATATTATTAATGTGTTATTTTCTTTTATTTGCCGCATAGCCACAGTGGGGTCTCCCCCCGGATTTTCCAGTGCCCCCAGGTGCCACCACCCTACCCCCGAAAAACAGATGCATGTAACTCCTTAAAAACTTGGTCCCTACCCCCCCCCCCCAAAAAAAAGCAATGCCCCCGCCCCACCCGCTGCTCACGTGACACATCTTTCATGGGAGTTCTAAAAAAGTGTTCTTGGAACCACACAGCAAAAAATCATTCTTATTTTGTTAAACTTGTTTTGTCATTTTTTTAACACATCACATTGCAATAGTACTGGGGCAGCCAATGGCAGAGAGATTTAAGTTTAAAACATTTTAAAAGGGTCAACCATGGAGGTTGTCAACTAACTCAACAAACATTAAAGTAACAAACATGGAAAATTGAACTGAAAATAAACTACAAAGAAATTAAATGTTTTAAAGATGAATGTGAATGTGTGCATGAAAAGCCTTTCACCACAAATAAAAAAGGGCAACAATTAAAAACTGTAGCAAAACCAATGCTTGAACAAAAAAAGGGGCATAATCTAAGTCGGCGTCAACCTTCGCTGAGTTGACACAGGAATACTGCGACCAAGGGGTGTAACACCACCCCACCCCACCCCAGAAAAAGGGAGTTATCCAGACTTAAATCCAGCTAAATAAAAATCTAAAATTTTCAGTTTGCAAAAAAAAGGGGGGATTAAGATTGTTGTTTGAACATTATTGAATTAATATTATATAAGGTTTGTTGAAAGATCAGCTCATTACAGCCTACTGGCTGATTAAAACACAGTTTTAAAATAAAAATTAAAAGTGAATAGAGATCAAAACTAAAGAAATATCAGTGAACAAAATTAAAAGTGAATTTAAAATTCTGGTACAGTCCACGGCACAAACATATTGCACAAGCAAAATGTACACGGATAGAGGGTCAATAACTTTGAAAAGGATAAAAATATAAAGTTGAAAAATTCAACGTGTACAAGAACAAACACAAACTATGGACGGTGGGAGTGATGAACCGAGAGAAAATTGGCAAGTCTACTGGAATAGGGAACAGGACTATTGTTGAAATAGCGTAGATCATGGGTAGTTAGCAAGTTGGCATCCCCCTATAACAGTTGCCAAATTGGCTTCTATACAACCTCCCAAGAAAACGTCTATGCAACGCCCCCTTTTTACCAACCCTGAAGACCATGTCATTCAGTGTGGACTCACTCAATGTAAAACTCTTCAGCTTTCAAAAAACATTATAAATCTCTTTCAACAAGTTCTCAATGTAGGCCTACCTAGACCAAGTTGGGGTGATGTACTCCTTTTTTGAAATGTTGATTTTGTTTTGTCAGGAGTACAGCGCCCCTGTCTGTGTCTACAGAGTACCGTATGTTCGGAACGTTCCTGTGAAAAAAAGTTTCCCAACAATTTAACTGTCAGTGTTAATGTCACTTTCTTGAATATGGCTCAATGTTTACAATATATACAACTGTGATAACATTTCATCGAAACAAATTAAAAGATACAAGTGTTATGTTGTTGATAGGCCTAGTCAACGACATTCGGATATATAGCAATCGTCATAATCGACAGAGAATATGAACCAAGATTAACTCGTTTAGCAGTTGGCACTTCCTTTTATGGACGTCCAAAGCAGACACAACATGAACCAACAGGAAATGTTATAAACACGGAGCTGAAAAAGCATAAACAAGTTTCAACAATAAACGATGTACATAGTAGTTTAAGTAGTAACAGGATAATTTTAGGGTTCAAAGAACAAATGCAAGATCGAACGTTTTACCATTGTGACGCCAGAGTCCAAATCCCAAACAGCCCAACTGAACAAGGAAGTTGAGTAAAAAAAATGCCATGTTGACGATGGGCTCCACCGAGCATGCACCGACTGACAACTGATCTTTCGATGCCGGTGGGGTTATATTTAACTCACAGAGAAATTACCAGCTCTTACTTCCCTGTTTGACCCCACGTACCCTCCATGAACGGCGTTCCTCTAGTTGTAATTTGAGACACTTTGATAGATGGTTGGGTTTAGCTTGCTACGATCGGAGTGTCAGTTCCAAAGTACTAAAATAAGCTGGTTTTGTTTTTTGATCCCTTGCCAAGACGCAGGGGATTTCAGTGTTTGGTTTCCCAAATGAACCCCACGTGCTCTCATAAGGATTTCCGTATCCTATCCAAACCACAGCACCAGGACACCAGGAAGCTTTGAGCTTTGAACATAGAGAAGGGGGGGTTGAAGCACAATACATGATGTACAGTAAAATAATCATGAATTATCGAACAAAATGGAATTAGAAGTAGGCCTATAAGGTCCATATGGACCTCCGTCTGAAATGATGTCAAAAGCGAGAAAATAACACAAAGGCTCCAAAAATCACCAGTAGGCATACTGATCATGTCACTGCTCAAATCGAGAAAGAAAAACTTAAGAACGTGCACAACATCCTGACTAGAACTTAAAACAAATAAATTGACTATGGGGGCTCAGGTTGGCTGCGGTTGGGGGCTCAGGTTGGCTCAGTGGTTTCTTTCTGGCTCAGTGGTTTCTTTCCCTGCCTTTCACCTCTGTGGACCCCGGTTTGAATCCCGGACCGGAGCCCGGCACGTGGATTGGGTTTTCAGTCCCTACCTGATTGCGTGGGTTTTCCCCCATTTGGGGTTTTCCTCCCACTTCTAAAACGGAACATTACATCCTGTAATTGGCGCTTGCGCTGTTGGATGTGTAATAAAATAAAATAAAATAAAAATAAATAAATACAACTTTACCTGCTATAAACTTCTTTCCCCTCCAAAGTCAAACAAAGTGGCTCAGCAAAAAAAAAAAAAGGTCAAACCCGATCCCCGAGGGCTTCCTCTTTAAAGCCCGGCAAGCTTAACATTGGTAAAACTGACTGTAATTGCTTCCATTCTTTGCACAAATAAAGATATTTGTAATAAAACCAACCTGTAAAAATGTCAGCTCGTTTCGTTGTTTCGCTTGAAAGAAAACGGTAAAAATGCATTCAGCATTTTTGTACGCACTCCTACAGGCAGAGTTTTCGTCTCACTGAGACGAAAGTTAATTTTGGATCTTATTTCATTTATTATTTAAAAACGATAACACTTCAGGCAGAAATATTTCAGGGAATGTTTTCTACCAGCATCATTATCTTTATACCATGTAAATCTGTGAACATTTATGTTTTTCTTCTCACCAATGTTGAGCTGGGGCTTTAACTCGTGGTCCCTGTACTTTTTTGCCCACAGGTGACCCTAATCTTCCAATGTACTCCTCTCTCCTATTGACACCAGACAGTACACACCAGTTTGGGGGATATGGAATGCCTGACCCAGTGATAAGCAATGCTACTTGGACCTAAGGCCCTCATAAATTCCTTCTGAATCCTTCATTTTGGCAAAAAGAGGATATGATTTGGGAGGGTGAATTAGGGAAACCTCGCACTTTCTCTCGATGATCCGCTAAGGAAACCCTTGTTTTCATTTATTTCATTGGCAAATACCTTTCATTGGCAAATCTTTCATTCGCTTGTTACATAAACTATTATAGTTATTCCCAATCGCCTTGTTCACAATTTTAATAAGCTGGGTTTTTTTATAGATCTTATAAAAAACAGCATTTGTCTGCTATGCGCTCCATACAATAATTTTATCGAGGTTGAAAAGGTTTCCAGCTGAGTGTTTGGTTAATCCCAAGGACGACACGGTTTAGTCCTAAGGAACGAGAGACGTGAGCGCTGCTGCGTGACATAACAGGCCGATCGATGACAACATTGACAAACAGAGTGACAATACAGTGCGACCCCGCTGTAATTCGGGAACTCCCCGTTTGCTTCCCGAAAATAGAATAGAAAGGTGAAGGGCTTCACGGCATCATAAACCCGCGAGCAAATTGGTGGTTGCGGCTCAATGAGGTAACTATGGGTGGGGGCACGTGCCCCCTTCCTTCCCCCAACTGATGTCCGTGCCCCCTCCCCACCCCATTTGAAATCTGGACTTTTGAGATTAAATTTTACCATAATAAAATGTCACATTTTATAAGCATTTACGTAGTAATTTCAATGTTTTTAGAACTACTTTGAATTATTTACACACATAATGTATTTTGTTTTACGTCAACACCTCAGAAAACACTGAAAAGGGGCTTGTTTAACGAGAACTACAGTTTTAATTGGCCAAAGTGCCCTCTAGGAAAAATGGTGCACCCCTTGTGCCCCCCTAAAATGTTACCCTAGTTGCGGCTACGGCTACGGCTACGGCTACGGCTACGGCTACATGCTTGTTCATGTGACGATCAATCCGCAGCCGCAGTGACAGACAATAACAATCCGGACACAGCCTAAATCTCCGATGAGATCATGAAAACGTGGTTTCATCAAAATTGTATGGAAACAGAATTGCTAAACCAAATAGCGCTATAGTCATTGTCAGTGCGAGGTGGGGAGAGCGGCTCTCGACCAGAAGCAATCTCAAAACAACCAAACAGTGAAAAAGCAACAGCAAACAGAACAGGCGTCAATTCTTATACGACGTCTTCATCGATGATTTACGAAGCCCCTGAATTCGCTGATAGTACATTTCGGAAAAACATAAGCAAGAGAAGACACATCTTGGAATCCTGGAACTCATTGATAGTAACAGAACATTCAACTATGACATCTCGAAACTCCCAAAACATCAAATATGAATGCAAAAATACAAACATTTGAATTGTCTTATAAATCATTTTAAGAAAGATATTGTCTTTGAAACTTTGCATGGTGGGAATACAATCTAATGAGTTTTGCGGTAACACCATGTGAAAATCTCTAATGAGTTGGGATGGTTCTGAAAAGAGTTGTTTAACCATCGGTTCTTTTTAAAATAAAATTTAACTATATTTCAACTTCAACTATCACTATCAGACTCAAACAGCTGTCTGCAAGGTGCATTGTTTAAATAAATCTTTTGAATTAATTAAACTGAGCAATGACAACTTCAATTTGAACAAGTTTAAATTATTAGTTTTATTTTTTACCCATACACTGATGTGTGTTAAGCACCGTATACTCAGTACTTCCCCGAGTCCTGTGAAAAAAAAATTCACAGGCATTTTCCTCGGGTGGGATTCGAACCCACTACCCCACCATTTCAGAGCAGATGTTTTACCAACTAGACTACCGACATTGCTTGGGTACGTTCAAATCCCACCCAGCGAAAATGCCTGTGAATATATTTTCACAGGACTCTGGAAAGTACTGAATATACAGTGCTTAACACACATCTGTGAATGGGTAAAAATTACAACTAATATTCGTTATCCCCAATGCAAAAATTAACATCTATTATAAAGTTTAAATTACTTACCTTTAGAACCCAGTTAAGATCACTTGGGTTTTTAAGTAATGGTCGACTATAATCAAGCAAATTCAACTTTGTGGGTTTAAGTCAAATTAAATCGTTCGATCCGATATAATCATACACAAATTTATATGTTAAGCCGACTTGAAAAATAAATTTCATATTAAATTACTACGTTTACTCAACTTATTGTACTTCTATCCAACGGCTCAATAAAACTAAGTAATGACAAATTAATTGTTTAACGAGTTGAAACGACTCAAGGCAAAAAGCTTGCCTTGATTTTGTTTGAAATAAAAGTAAATTGACATTTTTTTGTTTTTAGTGTAGTCTAGAGTGCAGGGGTGGATTTCACAAAACTAGTCCTAACTTAGGACTATCGACTAGTTCCAACTTATAAGTTAGATACTCATCCTAACTTGAGATAAGACTAGTGGTCTAAGCGCTTTGTGAAATCCTCCCAAGGACCTATACTAGTTTCAAAATAGGACTGGTAGTCATCGACATCTTTTGTACTAGTACTGAAAGCTTACTGATTATGTTCATACCAGTACCAATCTCCCATAGAACTATTTCTGTCTGAAGTACCGTCAATGTCGTGAAAATAGAATTTGGAGACCCTATTTTAATTTCAGATTATAACAATTGAAATTAAGGACAACGTGCTTACATGCTAAAAAAATGTGCAGGGTTTTTTCACTATTTTCTCCTGACAAATTTTCACAAGTTTGTTTGTTCACGTATATGAATCACAAAGAGTAAGAATACTGCACTGCACTCTTTACCAGTCCTATATTTTAAAATCAAAAACAAGAACTGAGATCTGTTTTATTTATTTATTTATTTATTTATTTTTTTTTTATTTTTTTTTTATTTTTTTTTTTAAAAGGGAGAGTTCCAAACATTTTTGGAGTTGGTTTGCCGTTATCTCACGGGATGTGAACAGCTATTACTAGTAAAACTGTTTTATGGTAAAGACAAGTTTTCTTTATACTATTATTTTTTTGAATTACTGAATATCAAGTTGATAAAGTTCCTCCGCGGTGAGAACAGTTCACCCATGGTACATAATCTATTACATTTTACTAATTGACCAACAACTTAGGGCAAATAGCAGAATGTGTAAATAAACTTGATTTCTTGGTATATGCTTCAGATTGGTTAACCCCAAATTGCTCAAAATAAACGATTGGCGAGCCAATAAGCTGCTCTTTCTGACAAAACAAAATGCCAAGTCAACTCACCCAAATAGCTGCTCGAACAAGCAATCACAGTCAAGAGGAAGTAAGAAACAGCCATGTTGCATGCAGCCACTACCTCCATGGTCAGACTGCCCGATAAAAAATGGATGAGGTTTCTTTACATCCTCGTCGTGCTTTCTAGTCCAATCGTAGAGCTGTAGGTCAAGAGCGACGGATCCCACAACCCGTATAGAGCGAGCTGTCCTTGCCCAATCCACAAACAACGAACAACATGCAACTTCCTGATTAGGAAACGATAATGATGTTATTATAGGTAAAAGGGCCGTCTGCTTAAACCAAAATAACATACGAACTTCACAATTTGCACATAAGTTCTGTTGTACCTCCCTTAATCCTTGGCTATAGGTTCGTACCCGGAAATAGTTGCAATAATTAATACAGTGAACGTGCATCCACTCAGAAAAACCCAAGGACATCTTGCTGGCTGGTGTAGTAATGGACTAACACACTATCCACCTCTATATGTTTTACATTTGGTGCTTGAAATGTGGCAAGATTTTCCACCCCCTGCACCGTGTAGACTACCTACACTCTACACAGAAATTCAACCCCCTGTACCGTGTAGACTACCTACACTCTACACAGAAATCTGAAAAAAAGGACCATGCTAGGGCGCCCGCACATGTTGATTATGGCACTGCGTTATGCTATACGTAAAGAAAAGTACCCTATGAAAAATCTTTAAAACCATCTACCTTGTACAAAATAGATCAACACCCATACATGTACCTTGTACAAAAAAACTACACGCATCTACCCTGTACAACAAACCTCTACTGTACTAGTGCCCACGATGCACAAATCAACCCTACACGCATCTACCCTGTACAAAATAAACCCTACACGCATCTACTCTGTACAAATAAACTCTACAACCATCTACCCTGTACAATAGAACTCTACACGTATCTACCCTGTACAAATAAACTCTATACTATGGTGGCCCTGAAGGGACATCGCACATCGCATACGTGTGCGCACACGTGTGCAATGTCGTGAAACAATTCGCGAATGTGTGCGCACACGTATGCAATGTCGTGAACCAAATCGCGAATATGTGCGCACACGTATGCAATGTTGTGAAACAAATCCTGAATGTGTGCGCACACGGTATGCAATGTCGTGAACCAAATCGCGAATATGTGCGCACTCGTCTGCGAATATATTCGCGATGTCGTGAATTTTATTGCATACCATTGTCGCATACCTTTGAATAAAATGTCTATTGATCTGGTTGAAGCACCAAGTCTGGAATCAAGACGTACAGGCATATATAAAGTGGCCACACAATGTACCTGCCTGGTACCCAAGCTCCTGCATTGAATGTCTTTGGTATACAAATGGGACCAGGGCCACTTACATACTCCCTAGTTCACTAACACATTGTCCGCAACTATGACATCACCCCAAAGGTATGCGACAATGGTATGCAATAACATTCACGACATCGCGAATATATTCGCAGACGAGTGCGCACATATTCGCGATTTGTTTCGCGACATTGCATACGTGTGCGCATATATTCGCGATATGATTCACGACATTGCATACGTGTGCTCATATATTCGCGATTTGGTTCACGACATTGCATACGTGTGCGCACATATTCGCGAATTGTTTCACGACATTGCATACGTGTGCGCACACGTATGCGATGTGCGATGTCCCTTCAGGGCCACCATACTATACGCAACTACCCTGTACAAAATAAACTCTACACGCATCTACCCTGTACAAAATAATCTCTACACGCATCTACCCTGTACAAAATAAACTCTACACGCATCTACCCTGTACAAAATAATCTCTACACGCATCTACCCTGTACAAATAAACTCTACACGCATCTACCCTGTACAAATAAACTCTACATGCATCTACCCTGTACAAAATAAACTCTACACGCATCTACCCAGTACAAAATAAACTCTACACGCATCTACAGTGTACAAAATAAACTCTACACCCATCTACCCTGTACAACTAAACTCTACACGCATCTACCCTGTACAAAAAAACTCTACACGCATCTACCCTGTACAAAATAAACTCTACACGCATCTACCCTGTACAAAAAACATCTACACGCATCTACCCTGTACAAATAAACTCTACACGCATCTACCCTGTACAAAATCATCTCTACACGGATCTACCCTGTACAAAATAAACTCTACACGCATCTACCCTGTACAAAAAAACTCTACACGGATCTACCCTGGACAAAATAAACTCTACACGGATCTACCCTGTACAAATAAACTCTACACGCATCTACCCTGTACAAAATAATCTCTACACGGATCTACCCTGTACAAAAAAACTCTACACGGATCTACCCTGGACAAAATAAACTCTACACGGATCTACCCTGTGCAAATAAACTCTACACGCATCTACCCTGTACAAAATAAACTCTACACGCATCTACCCTGTTAATTTTGTACAGGGTACATGCGTGCAGAGTTTATTTTGTACACTGTAGATGCGTGTAGAGTTTTTTTGTACACTGTAGATGCGTGTAGAGTTTTTTTGTACAGGGTAGATGCGTGTAGAGTTTATTTTGTACACTGTAGATGCGTGTAGAGTTTATTTGTACAGGGTACATGCGTGTAGAGTTTATTTTGTACACTGTAGATGCGTGTAGAGTTTTTTGTACACTGTAGATGCGTGTAGAGTTTTTTTGTACAGGGTAGATGCGTGTAGAGTTTATTTTGTACACTGTAGATGCGTGTAGAGTTTATTTGTACAGGGTAGATGCGTGTAGAGTTTATTCGTACACTGTAGATGCATGTAGTTTCTTTACCTCTTTATCACTAGATACTAGATGTATAGCATAGCGCAGCAGAGACAAATCCAATCGTGTGCGGGCGCCCTGTCACTGTCAATGTTTTTTTGTGTGTGTGTGTTTGTGTAGGTGTAGTGTAGTCTACACGGTACATGGGGTGAAAAATCTCGCCACATATCGGACATGGTATACTGTTTTGTCGGTGCGAAAGCTTGTCAACAGATTACAGTGCGCAGATTACAGGCCTTCTTGTTGTGGACTTTCAATATTACGCAATATCCTGATTCCAGTGAATGTCCGACATGTTGTGCGAAGCGACCAGATAGTGTGGGTCTTTCATGAGAGTTTTTCGAAACCGTGCTTGAGTGTGGAGACTGCTCGCAGGCTGAATGGGTTGGGGTGCTCAGTCGACCTCTACCCCTCCCCCGTTGGACCATAATTGTTGCTTTATTTTATTAGTAAAACTAAGCAATATCTGAACTACCATGTTACTGAACACATTATCACTATGATGGGCATATTGCAGGTTTGCCCCATTCTACACTTGCATTCTAAACAGCGGGTTTACAAAACTGCGCTGCTAGAAGGCTCACGGGCTCTCGAAAGTTTAATCATATCACCCCTAATCGAAAGAAACTTCATTGGCTTCCAGTAAAATACAGGATTATGTATAAACTGTGCATGATAGTTTTTAAAAGTACAAATGGTTTAACCCCACTCATCTGTGTGAATTACTATGTAGGCCTACCACTAATTCAATGTTAGGTCCACTCGTTCCTCATCTGATAAAACTAAGTTGCAAGGTTTACACAAGAGTTAAACTCAGCTGGGTATATGGCTTTCTCTGCCATTGTCCCCAGCATATGGAACCAGCTCGATGTCAAATTCTCATCATTTCTAAATCCGGGCTTAAAACACATTTTCCCCTGAAAGGCTTTCTGCAAAAGACCAATTGCGCGACCCGCGTCACGTGACCTATTGTGGGTCCCGGTGTTAAATGTAAACAAACAGGACGTCCTCCATATAGGAAAGTGCGGTATGATGATTGTTGCATTTTTTTTTTCGCTCGAGGCTTTTCCAGAGCTTATATTCCAGAGTTTGTACCAGAGACCTTCGAGTGGCTGAGTAAAGCCAGTAAGGACAGTTCCAGCAAGTCTTGGAAATTGTACAAGTAACGTATAAATGTGCACGGTAGTGCACGACGGAACGTTTGGGCCAGACGACTGCGATCACACACTTTTCAACACAAGAGTTTCAAAGTTATGAAGCTGAATCATCCAAAGAAATTGTTTTCCAAATCTGTGTGATTCCTTTGCCTATTTGAAATTTCGCAAGGCTAGGTATAAATGCCAACTTTTCCAGCGTTCTTTACCCTTTTTGTACAGTGATAATTAAGCCTTCATTACAAACAAAACAGGCGGGTGGCTACATAGTCGTCCGACGCCGGTAGTGCATAACTCAAAAAAACATTTTGTAGTAGAATACGTAGTTTATGAAACAGTAATGTGATAACTATCAATGCCACAACATACAACTTGAATAAAATTATTAGGAACTCTGTTTTTATTACCAATAGCCGACTTTTGGTGTGTCTCTGTCGGTAATGGCTAGTATGTGCACGTAGTTTGCCAGGAGTTCAGATGACGTAGTACCCACAATAGGTCACGTGATGACATATAAACATTGGTTGCGCAGTCGGTCTATTAGGTTGTTTATCGACACTGAATTAAATGTATCTGTTTTGCCGCCACATATGCTTTAATTGCCATTACTTTTACTGTTTGTTTTATTTTATTTATTTTTTTTTTTTTTATTTTTTTTTTTTTTAGTATTTCAAAATTTATAATTTTAGTATTATGTATTTGAGTATCTTACTTTTATATTACCTTTTCCATTTTTTACTGTTAATCGCATGGAAGCATTATAAATAGCTATGTGCCTTATTGTTGTTGTTGGTGGTGGTGTTGCTGTTGTTGTTGCTGTTGCTTTTGCTGCTGCCGCTGCCGCTGCCGTTGCCATTGAACTTTGATGATAACATTCAGACTATACCTGCATGATTACGATCATGGGCTTCATAATCAGTGCGCTTTTGTGTTGAGTTATTTGGTTTTTCCAGTAATTAGGTCTACCAAATATGTACCAAAGTGGTCAGTCAGGTAAGAGATGACGTTTTGGATCCAGAATTGCAATGTAAACGAATGGTATGCAAACATTGCACATAATCGTTACACTGCACTTCCTGAGTGCTCCACAACGTCATCACTTAATACCAACATGATTGAACAGGACACCAATCTGGTCTTGTGTTTGTATGCAAGTGTATTGGATCCTATGTAACGGGGGAATCCCCTCCCTACATGGTCCTCACCCCCTCCACGTTTTGACGACGGTGCAGCCCCTTGACTATCTGGTAAAAAGAGATAGACAAATAAAAGCACTATTTTGGTACGCCATGATAGTGATTTACGTTTCTTAATTACATAATCCACCCTCTAGCATAATGCGATGACGTAGCTTTATTCACGAATGCATATATGTTAAAATAATAGTCATTAAAACAAAATTGTTCAATGATTACTTTAAGATTTCAATCCTGAACTATCCTCCAAAAGACTGAGTTGATAATCGGTTTAAAAACACTGCTCACTCATCGCCACTTTTTTGTGGGATTAGTGTCAAGGACCCAGACTCCGACTTGAGTCACGCTGACGAAAAGACTTGGACTTTAACTCAGACACGATTATATGACTTGGATTTGCGACTACAGATTACTTTTCATAACAATATTACTTTATCATTCAATCACTAAGGGTATTTTAAACTATTTTGTGCTTCGATCGCCATTGCAAATATGAACGGTCTACCGCAAGTATACTTTCGAAGTTCACTGCACAGAACAAAACAGGATATTTGTTTTATCTAAAATTTGCGAATTGGTTTTCGTAACCAAAGGTGTTCCATTATCTAAACCAACTGAGCAATATTTCAAACACATTAGTGTATAAGACTACGTGAGTTGGACTTGGACTCGGAGTCGATCCAGTGATCTTATAAAGAAAACTTAAATCAATTTTGATGTGAACAAAGAAAAACAACTAGGGCGGGATTTGAACCTGCCAACACTGCCTATGCGTACTGACGCTCTACCAACTGAGCTATTCAGCCATAATGTTGGGGTCTTCCTATTTTGTCAATAGTTCGAGGGTGCCTGTCAGACGGCATTCAACCGGATACTGCCGTGTAGAAACGCACAAATCTAACGTCTTTTTTTTACTGGTTGAATATCTTTGCAAGGGAATTTTTTTCCCCAGTTTGCCCATGATGACTGCACCAATCTTCTTGACGTAAAACTGAATCAACGCCAACTTCGCCTGGCGTCAATGACTATTTGAAACGCTTTGTCAAAAATTTGGCTTAACCTGAACTGGTTTGCTCGTTTCTACCAACGATAAAGCACTGGGGATTACTAACACCATGTCGGTCTTGTCACATAAAGATACCAAGAGAATCAATTTAACACCCCATTTTTTAAAGTGTACAACACAATTTCAAACCAATCGGCTCATCATTCTCTGATGCTCCCGAACGGTATGGTGTTGCATTGAGAACGTTGAAGGATTCGTCAGAAATGCCGAAACTTCTTTGAAAGGCACTCTCTAACCTTTTAACAAGTCTATTTTGCTACAAATGCTGAGGTGCCTCTTTGTTCAACTCATGCAGTCTTCCAACTTAGGAGCTGGATGCGAATAATAATGATTCACGCAGCTCTTAGCGCTTTATCACGCCTGAGGGCATCTCATAGCGCTCAATGTTTTTTCTACAAGGCTTGCGAAGCTATGTTTGAATTATAAAACCTTATTATTAAATACATAACACCATGTAAGGGTTTACAAGGTGCTGTGGTGAAAACTGCAGCCACACGTGTCAGAAACACCAGGGAGAACCCCTTCTCTTAGATGTAAGCTGTGAGATTCTTTTACGCGCGTTACACAATTTAACACGGGGCCTACACACAACACACGGGACCTATGGCTTTACGTCCCATCCGAAGGACGCAGTAATACTGGTTAAGTGTCTTATACTTTAGAACACAAGTGTCAAGACTGGGACTCGAACCCACACTCTGCTGATCAGAAAAACCAGAGCTTGAGTCCAGAGCGTTTGTGCGTTCGGCCACGACACGCGATCAACAGTCTTTATCTGCGTCTGACTCCGTCTTGCCAAGATGCCATGTAACCGGAATCTAATGATCATTTATTCTGAAAATATCGTCATGGTAACACGGAGAAACAACAACTTGATGGACAACACGCCATTCTTCATCAGCTGGTGTCCAGTTAAATAGTAAGCCTTTATTTCTTCATCAACCAGCCAAACTTGACGTGTGACGCGGTAGCATTCCGCGACCCTCTTAGACTATTCTTCGGAATACGCCGTCTTGGCGAGCTTCCTCAAAACTGGGTCGGCTTGCCGCCTCTCTTTATCAAACTAAGTATCTCAGAAAGTTTACACTCCCTCATTTCCCGACAGATCTCCGCCAGTAAAACACCAGACACCGTGACCCTCAATATCTATTTAATAGATCTTATTTAATACCACGCATACTGGGAAGATTTCTTGAAATTCCTTCCCAAAATGTTAATTTCTGGTACATTTTTAAAGGTTTTTTTTACCAAAGACACTTTATCTCCCGCCATTATGTCATTCGTTTTGCCTCTGCTTGTTTGGGTGTGCAATCTCTGGGCACATTGTCTCTTTGGGGTCTTTTCGGCATGTGCTCCTGTTTTTCAAGTAATTTTCATCCATCACTTGTGTAGTGTGTTTGTAAATCCCATATACGTTGGGGCCCTCGGATGGCTTGGCTTTGTATCGCCTATAGGCATACCATGGTTGGATTTGAATTTCTGTAGGTCCAAGCTACAGTTAGGCCCAATTGGGCTACGGTTTTGTCCGGCCTACATTTTGTGTCTCCGACTACATTTTTAGGGGACGCATAACGACACATACTGCTTAAAGTTTAAAGTATAACATTTTAAGGACGTGGGTTCGAATCCCGGTTTGCATCCCGGTCATGACACGTGTCCTTGAGCAAGACACTTATTACCATTGCTTCAAATATTAGGGGAAGATGCAGATATGTTTGTCTCGCAACGGGTTAATTTACCCCCCTCCCTGTTCTTAGCTGTGCTGTGAAGAGACTTGCGTTTATATATCTCACCAAATGGGGCAGGTTTCTATCCCTTCAAATAAGTAGCCCACACCGCGAGTGGTCTTTAGGCCTTGTGATGGTCGAATTGCATGAAAAAAGGTTCTTTATAGTTTAGTATCGATTAATTTGCACACTAGTTCTGATTCTCCAAGGACACAACTTGAGGAAACAACTTGTGTGATATCCTTTACAATACTCAACTCATTAAATAATTTTGTTTATTCCAAAAAAGTGGATGTAGTAATATGGAACTATTTTATTTCCCTCTTGCGTTTGGTCTATTATCATTAGCCATTGTTTAAAAAAAAATGACCGTTGCGAATTGCATTCTTGAATAAATTTCCCGAGGTCAATGTTATATTGATAGATTGAATCCATTGTGCCTCTTTGCTCGTGTCAAGAAATTGAAGGAACGTCTTTCGACTTCTTCCTGGTACACGATGGACTGAGTTCGGCGGGAGTTTTCTGCAGAAATCACAACCCCTTCGGCATTGAGCTTCTGTCAGTTATAGCTGATCGGTGGAGCCCCCGGGGCTGGCAACATGGCGAATTTCTTCTTCAACTTCCTTGTTGCTTTGTTCTGTGCCGGACTGGCACTCTGGAGATTCGAAGGTAAGTAAAACTGTAAGGATCAAATTCTTCAAACTCAAAAGTTTATTCATTGTGTTAAACTCATTGTTGCTATATATAGTTAAATATGTATTTTTAACGAAAAGTTGCATTTTTGTGATGATTGGACAAACGTTCCACGTTCTCGAGATTTTCTTTTTATAGCTTTATAGCAAATCAATCTATGGATATACCTGTGTGTTACTCTCTAAATGTAAAAAACAAACAAATGAGAAATCATTCGTTTTGTCCGCTATACCACTCTTTCAAAGATCCATAATTATGGCGGACAACTCTTTTTAAAGTGAAAGACATGTATTTTCAACTTGAATCATAGTAAAGTTAGATCCAATTTCAGTCAAAAATCTCAAAAGAGCCGAAATGACACCACTCGGAAGGGAGAGTGAATTTTTTATTATTTTACATTTAGAGAGTACGCACCATGTCCAAAATGGACCCATAGTGTCCGACGAAGAAATGTTGAACCACTGTGTCCGACAAATCATTATGTCGGACCGATTGTGTCCGACAACCATTATGTCCGACCCATAATGTCCGCGGACACAGCGAATCAGACACAATGGTTCAAAATATATTTTTACAAATATAGTTTCTCCATCTTGGTTGGCCAAAACTCGGGCTGCGACGTTGCAAAAGGAAGGTCCATAGAAAGGGGTGGGCCGCAGTGGGCGTTTTACAATATAGTGCGCCCTCAACAGTTTTACCCGGGAGGGGAAATGTTTCCATGCGGTTCCTTAAATAATGGTAGCACTTGCAGCTCAGCACCCGGACACTTTGGGACCTTGAAATGGCTGACAGCAAATTGAAAAAGCATTTACTGGCCTCACCAAAAAGAAGGAAAATAACACAAACAAAAACAAATGACGCAAACTGGGCAAACTATGCTTTTCAAGAGTGTAACTGTCAAATGTATAAAAAAAAATTATAATAAAATAAAAAATACAAAATTATAAAAACGTGTTATGACAAATTGTTATGATAATTTGACAAAACGTGTAATGGCTATGTGACAAAACTTTTTATGATAGTGTAAATATACAAGTTATGATGAGGCAAATAAACATTATGTTATGTGTGGTGGTGGTGGTGGTGGTGGTGGTGGTGTAACAACACTACAATAAACTGGGGTGTTAAATCGATTCGCTTGGTATCTATAATACGACATGGTGTTAATGTTACCAACAAAGCTTGCAATGGGGATTACTAACACCGTGTCAGTATTATCACATATTATGGAGAAACACCCCATACTTATTGGCAGTGTAGTGCTATGATGATGTCACAAAACGCTTCAATACATAATTTGTTGATATTTTGGGACATAAAAGCCTCCTTAATTGACTTAAGGTGGGAAAATGAGTCTATTGATGCTCTTTAACCACTGAGGCCAAAGCTCCTTGTGATAGTGACGTAAAAGAATGAAATAAAGCAAACAAAAAAGTAATGAAATGGAGAGTAAGATTGTGATTCTGCCGTCGGTTCATCGGCACTCATTGAAGAACTTTACCCCGAGGGTACAGTAAAAGAAAAGGAAACACAGTGCGTGTCGTTTTGCACCGGCATGCTAGATCTTAGAATCACCCACCTTAAATTCTGACCGTACCTCGGGACTTGGGACTTGACCTGATGGACGTGACTCAAATGTGGGATTAGAGGACCCTCTAACAAGTATTGTTCTCTCAACAGTTAATTACTTTTCAGTTAATTTTAATTCCCTCGAATGTTGTATTTTCAAATTTCTTTAGATTACTGCCGTTATACCGGAAACACGTTTCAGGTTTGCTTTTATGAAATGTCTTTCGTTTCCATGATGAATGATGACACTCTAAACATTCAAGCTGTATAAAGGCAAACGCACTGTCCAAAATGTTACCAACTAGCACACTACATGAACACATGACATTATTTCAATGATTTACAGTGCTGGTTTAATAATTAAGGAAGGAAATGATATGAGGATATGTTTCTTGAAGGATTTTACACAGTGCTTGTTTAATAATCAAGGAAGGAAATGATATGATATGTTTCTTGCAGGATTTTACATAGTGTGATTTGACACTGCAGTGACCTGTCATGCAGTTTTAACTCACCTTTAAAATGTCTTAAATTTTGAACCCAATAATTGGAAAGATAGGTGGCAGCAGACTTACCAGATAGATTTTGTCATTGTTGACGTAGTATGAGCATGCTCACATTTCCGAGAACAATGCGTAGTGTGCCTGGTAAAAGGGTGGTAAAAGGGCGTAATGCCTTACGCCCTTTTACCGGGCACATTACAGTATTTCATCCCAGTCTTAAAAGGGCGTAAGCAATCAAATGGCCCCTGACATGAAAAGTATGGTATCATTGTTACATTTTAGTTGCTATAGAATTAACCCAAAGACATGTTTTCCCGTTCCCATGCAGAATTGAACCTTCCTATGATAATTTTTGAATGGCCAAAAAAAAATGATCAAACTTTCCAGCTCAGTTTTCTTGAAACAAAATTCCACATGATTTTCTTATGCCTTTTACTGGAACCCATGCCGTTACGTCCTTTTACCGGACACACGACGAACGGTTATACCTAAGTCTGCTGCCATCTAGCGTCCTCAAAAGTCGCCTATTCCGAAATGAGGTTTTCTTTTGTACTGTTTAGAGGCTTGTATCTTTAAAAAATAGACCGATTGCGCGACCAACGTCACGTGACCCCTGTTGGGTATAAAATGTAAACACACACGACATCCTCCATAGGAAAGAGTGGTACGGCAAACGATGATTAATGCATTTAGTTTATTCGACCGAGGCTTTTCTTGCTCGAAATCTGTGAAATATATTCCAGAGTTTGTACCAGAGACCTTCAAGTGGCTGAATAAAGCCAGTAAGGACAGTTCCAGCAAGTCTTGAAAATTGTAAAAGTACCGTATAAATGTGCACGATTTGTACAGCGCACGACGGAACGTTAGGCCAAACGACCGCGATCACCACACACTTTTTTGCACAAACATTTCAAAGTTTTGAAGCTGAAATCCTCCAAAGAAATTGCTTTCCAAAACTGTGTGATTCCTTTGCCGATTTGAAATTCTGCAAGGCTAGGTATTAATGCTCACTTTTCCAACGTTGTTTATCCTTCTTTTTTTTTTTTACAGTGATTTAGGCCAACATTACAAGCAAAATAACAGATGGGTGGCTATATAATAGTCATCCGACGCCGCGGTTGTAGTGCATGGCTAAAAAAAACCTCTTTTTAGTAGAATTCTTTTAAATTATGAAACAGAGATGTGATTTAAATTAATGCCACAACATACTTTAAATAAAGGGGCTGATTAACTAATTCCGAAACGAAAGTAAAAGTGACTGTTTTCGTACTCACTCTTTGTCACGGCCTATGCTTTTACACGAACTGAAGTAATACCTTACATTTCCCCTTTACCAAAGAGGGCAAAGATCTGCTTGGGTGTTGTATAAACCTTTTTATATAACACCAAGCAGATCCTTGTCATTTGATTGGAGGATGGTCGGCCGTGTGATAGCAAATAAACGTACCGTTCGAAGTAATAATATACCCAAAAGGAACACTTATCAAGAATCTGATGCCTTTTTCAAATCATAAGAGTGAGTTGTTAGCCTGTGAACTAATCCTACTTAATGCGCAGCATTGGCTAACCCCCTTCACCAGATTCTTGATAAGTGTTCCCTTTGGGTATATTATTACTTCGAACTGAAGTAATACCTTACATTTCCCCTTTACCAAAGAGGGCACCAGAACAAAACAATTAGACTGAGAGCCAGGTGAGATTTCATTAACAATTCAAGCACAACAGGTTTGATAGTATCAAGTCAGTGTTGTGGAGGGATGCTGGAACAGCAATTCATAAGTGCACCTAGGTCCGTTGTGGGTCACGTGACCTCGTTAAAATGTTCAAATTTTCAAGTTTAATTAACATGTCGCGCACAAGTGCCGTTTTTGGCTTAAAGTGTTACAACTGACCCCCTGATAAAAAAAACAATTACTTAAGAACACAAAATGGTCTGTCAAAGGTACTTAAGAATGACATTAATTAACTGCTAATTAACACTTTAATTAACATTTTGAGCACAATCGTCATTTTTGTGACAAATACCTATTCAAAGTGACCTGAAACAGTATTTCTAACTTAAGAATGAAAATAGGTCTGATAAAGTTACTTAAGAACGG
Organism: Marthasterias glacialis; assembly: GCA_911728455.2. NCBI lineage: Eukaryota > Metazoa > Echinodermata > Asteroidea > Forcipulatida > Asteriidae > Marthasterias > Marthasterias glacialis. The sequence continues at coordinate 5,193,759 of OU452225.1, read as the reverse complement.
TAATGAAGCAAAACACTAATTAGCATAATACTTAGCACTTTACTTAACATTTTGAGCACAAACATAATTTTGGGGACAAATACCTCTTCAAAGTGACCTAAAACAGTATTTCTAACTTAAGAATGAAAATAGGTCGGATAAAGTTACTTGAGAACGGTAATTGAGCATTACACTGATTAGCAAAATAGTTAGCACTTTACTTAACATTTTGAGCACAAACACCATTTTCGTGACAAATGCCTCTTCAAAGTGACCTGGAACAGTGTTTCTAACTTAAGAATGAAAATAGGTCTGAAAAAGTTAATTAAGAACGGTAATTGAGCATTACACTAATTAGCATAATACTTAGCACTTTAATTAACATTTTGAATACAGATGTCATTTTGTGACAAATTTCTCAAAGTGACCTGAAACAGTATTTCTAACCATAGGACTGATAAAGGGACTTGAGAACGGTAATTGAGCGTAGCATTAATTAGCATAATACTTAGCACTTTAATTAACATTTTGAATACAAATGTCATTTTGTGACAAATTTTCTCTTCAAAGTGACCTGAAACAGTATTTCTAACCATAGGTCTGATAAAGGGACTTGAGAACGGTAATTGAGCGTAGCATTAATTAGCATAATACTTAGCACTTTAATTAACATTTTGAATACAAATGTCATTTTGTGACAAATTTTCTCTTCAAAGTGACCTGAAACAGTATTTCTAACCATAGGTCTGATAAAGGGACTTGAGAACGGTAATTAAGCATAGCACTAATTAGTATGGTAGTTTGCACGAGTCCATTAACACTTTGATCGCAAACGTAATTCATGTGACAAATGGTGCGCATAAAATTTGACCCATGCAAACAGTATTTAAGACTTAGGTTTAATATTGAAAGGGTGGATAGGTTTCTTGAGATAATTCCATGATGTTATGACGTATGAAAAGTTTTGTCAGCAAAAGAGCAATTGCAAGTTTCAAACCAAACAGAAAATGGATTTCATAAGTCAGAAATGTAGTATTCTTCAATACATTTTTATGTGGGGAGAGCCAAATCATATGCAGCCATGAAGAATAAAAACAGGGGAAAAGACCATACATATAGTTCGGCCACAGAGGAACAATTCTGATCGTTAGAAGTTAAGAGCACCACAGAGAAGTATTTTTGGAAAAGAAGGACGCATTGAAAACGTAAAACTGGAAACGCACTCAAATAATTAAGAAAAGACCATCTATGAAAAGACCATCTATGTTTTTTATACCTCTTCTGTGTGGAGAGAGGCAAAAGGTGTCAAGCTCTAAAGAAAATTTCTTAGGCGTCATATGTTGTTCTTGCAAGAAGAGTGAACCAAGGTGTAGGACGAATATGCAGAGGAAGAAATGAATGGCGAGTCCGGGAAAGGGGAGAGAAACAATTCAGTAGCAGCACTATAACCAACCTGTAAAGCGAAAGGGAGGGTAAGGCAAGGCGGGGGTCAAAGTACTTTACAAAAATTGCAGGGGAAAGCCGAAGGTGGGAGATTGGTTTGGTTGTAGGAGTAATTGGCGAGGGGAGGGGGAACAGTTCAAGTAGCAACACCATAGCCGGTATGGGTCACAGTGCACCACGAGAAAGGGAAGGGAAAACCAAGGTGTGTGTGTGTGGGGGGGGGGTGTGATTGCGATTGAGAGAGGGTTGGGATATGAAAATAAGAAAATAGATAAGATGCCTGTTCTCTTTTCTGCACATGCTGTGAGCCCATCCATTAAAGGAAAAAAAGACACGGGGCTCAGCATAATATTATCACCATAAGGAGTGCTTTCAGCTAAAGAAAAATAAAAAAATAAAAAGTGTATGTATATTAAAACCATTGCCCGTATACTGTCCAACAAAATGATCTTTATTTAAAACAGGATATAAACAGCCATGGAGGTTTTTTTTTACCCCAGACCACACCAGAGTTAAGAGACTTAAACAAAACACCAGCTGTTGCCTTTTCGTCTTCTTGTAGTTCCGGAAACAATTTCAAAATTCCCGGGAGTAACACTCACTCATCATATTGTGCAAGTCAAGAAAGTATTTGGGCAGAAGAGCATGCAGGCATCCTATCCTCCTTTCTTATTTTCACACCCGGCCGGACCCTCTCTCAACCACAATCAACCTCCCCACACACACACCATGGTTTTCCCTTGCAGTTCTTGTGGTGCACTGTGACCCATGCCGGCTTGTGTTGCTGCTAAACTGTCCCCACCCCCCACCCCCACCCTCCACCTTTCACTACCCATTACCTCCGCCAATTTGTTATACAACCAAACCTTGCCTCCCACCTTTGGCATTCCCTTGAAGTTTTTATAAAGTACTGTGACTCCGGCCTTGCCATACCCTCCCTTTCGCTTCCCAGGTTGGTCATAGTGCTGCTACTGAACTCTTTCCCTCCCCTCCGCCCCCTCCCGGACTCACTTTCCATTTCTTCCTCTGCCTATTCATCTTACACCTTGGTTGACTCCTTCTTTTAAGAACAACATGGCGCCTCAGAAATTGTCTTTGGAGCTTGACACCTTTTGCTCTCTCCATACGGAAGAGGAATACAACCCATCGGCGGTCTTCAGCTTCTTAAAATAATTATTTGAGTGCAGTTTCCGGTTTTACTTTTTCTATGCGCCCTCCTTTTTGAAAGCATTACTCTATAGTGCTCTTAAACTCTTACGATCAAAATTTCTCTTGTTTTTATCTATCATGGCTACATGTATGATTCCACTCTTCCCCACATAAACATCTTGTCTGTGACCCTTTTAGCATTCTTAAAAGCTACAACTTTCAATTATGTCATTCGTCAGAAGTATTTTTAACACAAATCTTAGTACTCAATGTTAAGTTTAAAAATGCGTTATTGCTAAGCCTAAAACTTAACGTCCGCAGTGTAGTAACTACAAAAGCCGTGATGAGTAGTAATTGAAGCAATTAATGTGTCAACAATTGAAAAACTTATTATGCTAATTAGTGTTATGCTTAATTATCGTTCTTAAGTAACTTTATCAGACCTATTTTCATTCTTAAGTTAGAAATACAATATAATAAATAAAGTGTTAATTAGCAGCTAATTAATGTCATTCTTAAGTACCTTTGACAGACCACTTTGTGTTCTTAAGTAATTGTTTGTTATCAGGGGGTCATTTGTAACACTTTAAGGCAAAAATGGCACTTGTGCGCGACATGTTAATTAAACGTGAAAATTTGAACATTTTAACGAGGTCACGTGACCCACAACAGACCTAGATGCACTTAAGAATTGCTGTTCCAGCATCCCTCCACAACAGACAATGACTTGGTACTATCAAACATTTTGTGCTTGAATTGTTAATAAAATCTCACCAGGCTCTCAGTCTAAGTTTCATATTCTACCTCACCATTACCTCCATTCGGACTCACGTGAGATTGTATTGTTTAGTAGCTAGAGGTATGCCACAATTGAAAGAAAAGAATGCAATTCACGCCTGTGTGCCCCTATAAAAGGCCCCTCCACAGGCATGCTCACCAGTGTATTTTTAGTGGCTATCGCATGTACGTCGGTGCGTTTTTTCTTGCAGCGCTCTAGCCAGCCACATTTTGGGACCACGGGCGTGGCCTTTATTACTATGGCAGATATTGCCGTATTACGTCTAGATCCCTCAGAGGACGAGGGACTCATGGGTCAGCTTGATGAGGAGCTGTCTTTATCGAGAACTGCACCTTCAGCTTTGAGCAAATTAACGCCGCCTCCTGCAGCTAAGGCTAAAAAGCGAACCCAAAAGCGCAAAAACGTGACCGAGCCGCCTAATGCTAAGATCACAAAAAATAGCGAGAATGATTCAGATTTGCGCAAGGCAGTCTCAAGTTTGCAGCAAACCGTTGCTACCTTAACAAATGCTTTTATGCAGCGTAATGCATCTAGCCCCAGCTATCATGCTACGCTTACTGAGGACTATCTTAGTGAGGGTGAAATCCCTGCAGATGACAATGTACTTGCATTAAACCTTGCACCGGAGACGGGCAAGGGCAATGTTGCTGCCAACACTGCACCTGAAAAGGGCGATGATACTTTCACTGAAGGTGACTTAGAAAATTTGCTGGGCGATATCGGCGGCCATGATGATTTGCTGACCGAAATGGCAGCATTGATAGAGGGCGATGATAAGACGGGCCCAGCCCTTAATGATCAATTGGCTAAAACAGTCAACGCACTTGCCAAAGGCAAAATCAAGCCAGAGAAACTGGAAGAAAAATTGGGTAAATACAACAGACCAAGCAATTGTGATAATTTTTGCTTAACCAGAGTAAACCCTGAGATTTGGTCAATTTTAAAGCCCACAACACGTGCAAGGGATGTCAAATTCCAAAAAATACAAAGCTCTTTTGTGCGGGCATCAATAGCCATTGCAATGACAACCAATCTAATGTTGAAAGCCAGAAACAACAATGAAACTACCCTTGATACCGCCCAGCTTATCAGAATGCTCATTGATGCAATCGCCATTCTTGGCTCTGGCAACGCACAATTAAACTTGCGCAGAAGAGACAGTATCCGACCGGATCTCAATCAGAAGTACACGACCTTGTGCTCATCACAAGTCCCGTGTACGAGTCTCCTTTTCGGGGATGACTTAGCACAGTCATGCAAGTCTATACTTGAGACAAATAAGATTGGCTCGCAGGTGCTTGGATATGACTCAAAACGTCGTAATAATCGACAATATACAGGCCGTGGATTTTCCCACCGATCGGGGGACTTTCGCTCACGGGGCTTCCCGAAACAGCATTACGGCGGCCACCACAGGGCGCCATATTACCCGAGAGGTCGAGGAGGCTACCGACCACAGGGCCAGTGTTATCGTGCCAACAACAGTCACGGCAATCAGTATCAAACCCCGAGCACATCCACCGGGGCCTCAACAGCCAAGAAACCGGTGACCTAGGGGCATCACGATCAGGAGAGTTGGTAAGTAAGTACACATCTCCTATTTCTGGACGATTGCAACATTTTATCCCTGCTTGGGAATCAATAACCTCTGATAAATGGGTGCTAGATACAGTGAAACATTGCCATATTGAGTTTGACTCACCTCCAGTACAGACACATTTTCCGAAACCTATTCAGTACTCTGGCGCGGAGGCGCAACTGATTGACGAAGAAATTACGAAATTACAACAAAAAGGAGCAATTGTACATGTTACTCCATGCCAGGGACAATTTTTGTCCAACATTTTTCTTCGTCCTAAAAAGGACGGTTCATTGAGGCCAATTATCAATCTTAAAGGCCTAAACAAATTTGTCACCTACTATCATTTCAAAATGGAGACTCTTGAATTTGCATTGGCACTAATTCGACCAAACTGCTATTTAGCATCCATAGATTTAAAGGATGCGTATTTCACAATACCAATGGCCGAGGAACATCAGAAGTTTTTGCGGTTTCAATGGCGAGATAAACTATGGCAATTTAAATGCTTGTGTTTCGGGCTTGGTAGTGCACCTCGCATTTTTACAAAGGTTATGAAACCACTCATATCAACCTTACGAAATGACGGCCATATTTCTGCTAACTATATTGATGACTCCTTACTTATCGGAGACACTATGGAGGAATGTATCCAAAATGTTGCACATCGCTGTGCACTGACTGAAGAACTTGGGTTTGTCATTAACCAGTTAAAGTCACACCTTACCCCAGTCCAAGAATTAGTGTTTTTGGGATTCACCATTAATTCAGTAGAAATGACGGTACGTTTACCACCACTTAAAGTATCAACCACGGTTGAGGCATGTCGCGAACTTGCAAGTCAATCAAACCCAACAATTCATCGGGTTTCACAGGTTATAGGGAAGCTCGTTTCGAGCTTTCCAGCAGTCCCACTGGGACCTTTATATTACCGGAGTTTGGAAACGAGCAAAGATAATGCATTGAAAACACACGGTGGAAATTACCAAGCTAAAATGCCTCTTTCGGCAGACGCTAAATTTGATTTGCAATGGTGGATACAGAATTTACCGGGTTCTTTTCGACCAATACTACCCCGTGTAGCAGACATTGAGATGTTTACAGATGCTTCCCTTCAGGGTTGGGGAGCCTCTTGTCCAAAGGCTAACATTAAAACTAATGGCCGTTGGAAATTGCATGAAACAAGGCTTCACATAAACTATTTAGAACTCCTTGCAGGTTTCTATGCTCTAAAATCATTTAAACTTGACATGCAAAACAAAACTGTGTCTATTGTCATGGACAATGCCTCTGCAGTTTCATACATAAATCACATGGGGGGCTGCCATTCAGTTGAATTGAATTACTTGGCCAGAGAAATTTGGCTCTGGTGCACCCAACATGACATTTGGCTGATTGCACGCCATATACCGGGAGTACAGAACATTTGTGCAGATACTCTTTCACGATCCTTTAAGGATCATCTCGAATGGAAACTAGATGCCAATGTCTTTAATACAATCATTTCAACAATGGGTGTCACACCAAGTATTGATCTATTTGCATCTAGAGCCAATTATCAATTCAAGCCATTTGTATCATGGCTCCCTGACCCAGAAGCAATGGCATGTGATGCTTTCACAATGTCTTGGACAAATGAAGTTATATATGCTTTTCCACCCTTTGCTGTCATTGACAGGGTACTGCAGAAGATCGAACAAGATGGCGCCATGGGGATACTTATATTCCCATTGTGGAAAACCCAACATTGGTTTCCCAGAATGCTGCGTTTGTTGATAGCAACGCCAGTAACACTACCAAAAACTTCAGCACTGTTGAGCCTACCACATGCCTCACATCATCACCATCCATTAAAGGACCAAATGACAATGTGTGCTGCTCTCTTATCCAACGATCGCTCAGCTCAAGAGGGTTTTCGAGCAAGACTATTGACATCATCCTGCAGTCATGGAGACCAAGCACCAAGAAGCAATATGCGTCATCAATTGCCAAATGGCTACATTTCTGCACTGAACGGACAGTTGATCCAGTTCAGGCGACTGTAACTCCTGCATTGGACTTTCTCACAGAATTAGTTCACACTGGGGCAAAGTATAGCACAGTAAATACAGCCCGGTGTGCATTGTCATCACTGCTTTGGTTAACCTCTGACAATGACAAAAAGTTTGGCAGTCATCCTTTGGTTATTCGCTTTATGCGAGGAGTATTTAACTTAAGACCTCAATACCCTCGTTACTCCCATACATGGGACGTAGGCATTTTGCTCCGCTATGTCAGCAGGTTGGAGCCATTACAGTCCATTACATTGGAACATTTAACTTACAAACTTATCTGTTTGTGTGCTCTGACGACTGGGCAGCGGGCTCAGACATTAAGTCTGTTTGATCTATCTAATATGAAAGTTAGAAACAAACAAGTTTGCATTAGTATTACTGATTTGATTAAAACGTCTAAACCAGGCAAACCTCAACCACAGGTTATTCTATCAGCATACCCCAATGATAAAAGTTTATGTGTTGTTCGAACCCTTTTGGAATATTTGAAAAGGACAAAAGTGTTTAGGGGTGTTAAATCTAAATTATTTTTAAGTTACACAGTGCCGCATAAAGAGATAGGCATTGCCACCATTTCCCGTTGGTTAAAACGGTCCTTAACTGAGGCCGGTGTAGATGTGTCAGAGTTTAAAGCACATAGCTTTAGAGCCGCCTCAACTTCGGCAGCAGTAAATAGAGGTGTACCAATTAACTTGATTTTGCAGACAGCAGGTTGGACAAATTCCACGACCTTCTCGAAGTTTTATAACAGAAGTGACAATGTTTTGTGTCCAGAAGGAGCACAACGTCAGTTTTCTCAGGCTGTCTTAGATAACAAATGATTTTTGGTATGAGTATAAATTTTGAAATGGCAGTTAAGAAAAGCCATTAGCTTCATAAAGTGCCGAGTGTGTTAATATGTAAGACGTGCTAACTTGGCTCTTAATTTGTACCAGATATTTATTATTTATTTATTTATTAATTTTTATTTTTTGACAAAAATAGACAAAATAGTCTTCATATTGTTTGTCATGATGAGTTGAAGAATGCAAAAAATAAAGAACCTTGTAACAGGTTTGGAGTACCTGTTTTTTGCAGTATATTTGTGAAATAACTGTTTTGGGGGACTTAGTTAACATTACACTGTCCTGCTTTAAAATCTCACGTGAGTCCGAATGGAGGTAATGGTGAGGTAGAATCTCCCAATTAAACGAATGAAGTGAAGTTTGATTAGGATTCTACCGATACATTACCGTAATGAGGAGTCACGTGACTCCCACCCATTGTGCCCAAGCACGGTTTATTCACTCACGTTTTCATAACCCACCCTGTTGTGTGGGCCCAGTGTAATGTAAAATTACTTTAAATCACTGGTGAGCATGCCTGTGGAGGGGCCTTTTATAGGGGCACACAGGCGTGAATTGCATTCTTTTCTTTCAATTGTGGCATACCTCTAGCTACTAAACAATACAATCTCACGTGACTCCTCATTACGGTAATGTATCGGTAGAATCCTAATCAAACTTCACTTCATTCGTTTAATTGGGAGATTATACGAGTTGCAAGCAATAAAGTTGTGTTTTTGAAGGGTGACATGCTTAAAGGGGCTATTGGGTTATGTGGAAATAATGTTTTAGTTGGAGTCGGTATAACTTATGCTTTATAAAGTTTACAAGCACTGTTTCATTTTTTTTTTTCATGCCACTTAAATAAAATCAGAAGATAGAATGCTAGAAAAGTTGGGGAGGGGGTTAAAAATCGAAATTTTGCTAACAAAAATGTTGCTTATCCATTAGAAGTAAATCATAGGCCTGCAACTCACTCTTAAAAAAATGAAAAAGGTCCCAGATTCATAAAAGTATTCTTTTTTGTGTATTATTACTTCAAACTGAAGGAAAACCTCAAATTTCACTTTTCCGTTTTGGGGGAAAATTACAATTTTTGATGCAGTACTGCCTAAAAAGGATACAATCCCCCCAAATTTTCTCACCAGATATGGAAAGACCAATCTTGGCTCTAATCAAATCCAAAAGGAAAATATTCTGAGACCCCTGGCAAGTTGACATTTTGAGAGACAAAAATAAGGTAAAAATAACAATTCCGCAAGCTCTATAAACATGCTTTGAGGCATGCTCTAGAAATAGCATGAGGGTGACATTTAAAAGATTTAAAAAAAAATCTTAAGTAAGGGCAAGGAAGATTTAAGTCCTTTCATTTAAAAGAAAAAAATGTTTGGCCGAGGACAAAAATATGAAGTATTTACGCGGACCCACTCTTAAGTAGGTTACCTGAAAGAGGAAAGAAAAGCTGTTTATTGTTTGTTGAGATAACACAAACAATGCTGAAAAACAAGGACATGAAATTACGACAAGGATCTTCATGGATCATATTCCAACAAAAAGATGAATTTGTGACCTTAAGATTTGGTCTGCGCATTTATCGAGGGATTCTCTGAATTCTTTTTAGCTCATCAAATCCGACTAATTCAGTGTTAAGGCCTAACTCTTAAAATTTACTTTCTTTGGTGTGGTTGTTTGGACACCGTAAATAATTATACATTCAAGTTTTCAATTTTAGTTTCCTGTTTTAATTCCGATTTTCAGCTGTAAGTAATTTGTTTTTAAGGAAAATTAAGGGTAGCAAACAAGGCCGCCATGCAGATAGGGGCCTGAAACCTGATAATAAAGTTCACTTGGAATGACTCATGCAGTAACAGCGCTGCTTCTGTTGAATAATAATGGCTGGTCAAAAGATTGGACATCCAGATATTCTCCTGCACATAAATGTGGATGGCAACGTGTTTCGCCAACAGTAATATTAATATTATTAACGGAAAGAAAAGTAGTGTGTATGGTTGAACCATAGAGAATCTGTGTTCCTTTGTCTAAATGGTTGAACTCAGGAATTGGAGAAAATGAAGAATTAACAGCGCTCTACAGCAAGACCCTTCTCCACATTGGCATGTACAAGAACGACCTCTTTGCATTTTGCAATGTAAGCCGCTGTAACGCTTGCATGAGCAGTGAAATTGTACTTATTTACCAGATTCTTTTATTATTTTTCCATACAAAAGAATATCTGGGTTGGGGGCGCTGAACAATTAGTACGTTTCAATGTGTATTATAGATCTACTATCAAGTAAATAAACGAATGAATTTGCAGAATGCAAAGTCAGTTTTTAATTTTGTATCTTTCTGGTAATAAAACCAAGGGACCCTCAAAAATGACTTTGCACTGTGCCTGAGGATACCTGTGTCGAGAAGATGCTGAAGAAATATCACTTTTAGATGTGGGAGGAAAACCCCAAATAGGGAAAACCCACGCAATCAGGTATGGGACTGAAAACCCAATCCACATGCACGGCTCCAGTCCGGGATTCGAACCGGGGTCCACATAGGTGAAATGCAAGGAAAGAAACCACTGAGCCAACCTGAAATCCCAGTAATGCTAAAAAACATTAATAATGATAAAGCATTTATCTTGCAGGTGAATTATGATTACCACTGAGCCAACCTGAAATCCCAGTAATGCTAAAAAACATTAACAGTGATAAAGCATTTATCTTGCAGGTGAATTATGATTATTTTTTAAAATTGAGCCCTTCACTGATTACCACAAACAATTCTAGAGAGACTTGTGTGAAGCTAATAAACCCCATGTCCATATCGTAATAGTCCTCTTGTTTATTTTGTAGGTGTGTTTGCCGTGGATGATTTCACTTGTGTAACTAAGCCAAGAGTCCCACTTAATGCGGAGGAGAGCTTCATCGCTGGATTATTTGTCAACTTTGGCGGAACTCTATCTATTGCTCGAACGCAATACACTTACACTACTGGAACTAGCAACCAAGATGACCGAAGCTTACCAGATGATAGCACTCTGGACCCCACGGCTGTGGACGGGGATGTTTCAGTCTCTATTCTACAGATGCCGGCATCTGGCGGGGTCTCAAGAATTGGTGTATATGCTTGCCAAGCAACACCAACTGGAGGTGTGTCGACTAGCATTGGCACCGTTATTATGAGCAATGAAGGTAAAAAATACTGAATCTGGCAACTGAAATTAAAGTCTTTAAATTCACGTAAATAAAGAGAACATGTGGAATAACGTTTGTATAATATGACTGAATGAATGACACATCGATGTTTGATTAGACTGCACAGTTAACTCGGTATCTTGGCAAATGTTTTGTGTTTATTTAATATTCGAAAAGTCCATAATATTGCCATCATGTAAGGGCGTCAGTTCAACTACATTATTGCTTTTGTTTGTCTCTTCAGCTGACTTTCTGCCAACTGCTATAAGCCAGACGGTAAACTCAGGGGATACGGTACGTCTAGCAGTGACTGCAACGGGCTCGCGGACAGATACTCGTTGGAGATTAGATAGCAGCGATCCTCCCTACACTGGATCCAGTAACAATCTGTATTATGATATCCAGGACGCTAGTAGCACACATGCTGGAACATACGAGGTTCATCCAGCTGCTGGTGCCCGCAGTGAAGGCAAACAGGCACTCATGAGGTTACTTGTCAGAGGTAAATCAGTAATAATGAAATCAATGAATACAAAGAAGAAGAGCATGTAAATGAAGGCATTGAAAAGCGAACATTTTTTGTTTTAAAAATTCCCTTTTTTCCCTATTGCAATGAACTCATGATAAAGGAAAAACATAACAATTAGCACATAGGCTACTCTGTTTATGTAATCTCCAACACAAAGCATGTTTATTAAAAAAAAAACTCTAGAGGCCTATTCTAAAATAAACAATGCCATTTCTCAGGTTGTATCGTTAACTGGGCATGATCCCTGGTTATACAGCAGTAAACGGTTGCATCACTGCTGACTGGTGCCCCCTGAAAAAAGGTATTGGTAAACTAGGGAGACCGCCAACATGTCATAATTAGCTCGATTGGTAGAGCACCGGCACATAAACCTGGAGGTCGCAGGTTCAAAACCCACTCTGTTGTCAATTTTTTCTTTGTTCCCTAAGACTTGATTTATATTACCCCATCAGTTTCCCTTGTGGTACATATCATGGGTATATTACTTGATAACAAATAATATGATACTAGTGTATTAAAAAAACATCTGAAAAAAAAGTCTAGAGTTTGGGAGACAGAGAATGCAGGAAGTATCCATGTCTGTAGTCCTAACTCCTTGCATAACCTTTGAGTTATCATGTTCAATTTCTACACACAGAATGTGGGCGAGGTAGATGGAGTACGCCCTCTTGCAACAAAGATTGTCCAGTTTGTTTCAATGGCGGAGTTTGTGATGATGTGAGCGGCTTGTGTATTTGCCCGCCTGGATTCTGCGGCGATCTTTGTGAAATTGGTGAGTGTTTTCACATCGGTCTTATGTAAACAGAGTGCTGAGGTGATTTTACACGCATTGTTCAGTCTGACTTATTTGACTACATGGTTTATAAGTTTTTTTCCCATGTTCTGATAGTAGCAGACGACAGAGAGAAGAGTGAAAGTGTCTGTATGAACGTTAGCCCATGGTTAGCCCCACTACACTGCACCAGTGTGGCAAAGTATTTTGATATCCAGCTGGTGTATCCTTATACACCTAGTATTAGTTGGATCATAGAGCTCTATGGTTGGATGACGCACCCTATGACCCCCGGGGAGGGTACGTCAATTCTCCGTCATGTCTCCCCCCCAAAAAGTGACCCAGGGGTGCGTCTACTCCTAGAACTATGAGGTTCGTTCCGCTATCGTCGTGGAGACGATAGCAGAACGAACCTCAGTCATAGTTCTAGGAGTAGGGTGCGTCAAAATCCAATTGTGGTCAGTCAAAACATGTCCCAGATGTGCGTCATTTGAAAAGCACACATTTTTGATACAAAGTATCACCACAAACAATTGTTTTGCCCCTCCCCAGCCCCCTTCCCAAATAAATTTAAAGAGAATCCCCCCCCCTCAATTTCCCTGGGCCTGAAAGTGAAAGCTATTATCCTCACAAGCAAAAACAGGTGGTACGTAGATTGGCTCTTCTCATCAGCCGCTCATTTTATCGTGCTATTGATAGATAGCCAGTGAGTTGGGAACCACACGACTGGAAAATCAACAAGACAACTTCGTCCCCCTGTGTGTACACTTCCAATAAACATACTGCGCAATACTCAAAAACTCGTACAGACAAGGTTGAATATTTGGTTTTCACTGTGCGTGCGCTATTTACAGGTGGTTTTTATGTGTGCGTCTATGTTCGTCCATGTCGCGTCCAAATCTGCCACAGGTGCGTCAAAAAATCGTTCCCAACACTGTCAAAATCCGTGACAGGTGCGTCAATTTCAGTGACTCGGGGTGGGTCATTTGACACGCAAATCAGACTCATGTGTGGACAGTGACGCACCCTCCCCGGGGGTCACAGGGTGCATCATACAACCGATAGGTGTATTAGCCACACTGTCAGCTCCATCTCTCTTGCAGCTTACTGCTTTCGGCGTTCGCATACCCCCTGTATGTGGTGTGTTCGTTTAAATCAAGTCGGTGTGAAGTTTCCAGTAGGAGGCTGTGCTGACTAGTATAATGCTTCAGACTCAGATTCAGAACTATGTTCCCTCAGGCCTACCTTTTAATCTTAGCTTCCTCCAGTGCTTTGCCTGTTGAAGTAACTAACCTGCCATCACTGCCATTTTTGAATACCCACAATGCCATCTCAAAATACGTCACTGGGAGCGAACACAGTTCATGTGCTGTTTTATGTACATGGCGAGTATGTGTATCACTCAACTCATACTCACTATTAAATATGTACATAAAACAGCAGTTGAATTGTATTCACACCCTCGCCACTAGGGTGGTGATGTATTTTGAGATGGCATTGTGGGTATTGAAAAATGACAGCGATCCACACACAACTGTACTGATGAAGAGGAGTATTGAAAAACTACCATCAAACCCACCATCTCAAGAGAGAAATCCTTACGTTGTGACTTCTGATTTTCCTTACTAGAGTACAACCTCTTATTTGTCAGACTGTCCATGATTATCTATTTTAAAGTAATTAAGTTTTAATTCTTGGTGATTGCAGTGCTTGGACCGAACCGCTTTGGCAAAGATGGCAGCCTCCGCTGTGATTCTGGTTTGTTGCCTGGTACTACTTCCTGTGAAGGAATGCTGTTTTGCTTACCAGATCCATTTGGATGCATCTGTGCTGCAGGGTACCAGGGAATCGATTGTTATACAGGTAAGTATCATAAAGTATGATTGAAAAAAAAAAAAACTTATTGAAACTCTTGTTGGAATTAAATGTGTACTACACGAACAGCTTTAACTTTATTCATTTCTATTTGGGGGCGAACAAACGGAAAATTGACTGGAGTGGGTTTTGAACCTGCCACCATCGGCTTAATGTACTGACGCTCTACCAACTGAGCTATCCAGCCCTAATGTTTTGTCTCCCTATTAGTCGATGTCTTTGTTCGGGGGTGCCAGTCAGAAGCCATTCAACTGGTTACTGCCGTGTAGCCAGGGATCACACCCAAGTTTACGATACACACCATCGAGCTATAGTATAGCTCTATGGATACAACCTGGGAAGCGGCAGCACGGGGATCACCTTAAGGGAGATGTGACTTTGATGTGATCTCTTTATTTATTTCTTGTGAAAAAGAGGTTTAGTAGTTTACAGCAGGTATAGAGATTGAATTGTTGACAATATGTAAGTCTAGACCTATTCTTTCAAATAGGTACTTTATTTCCAGACACTAAAACTAAAAGCAAAGCAACTTTCCTTGACACAAACGGAAAACAGCACAAAGTTATTTTTTGCATCATGAAAAGATTGCTTCTGTGTAAAGTATGAACCAGGCTTTATTCGTTTTTCTTAAAAGTAAAAAGTAACAGCTGAAACCTTATGAAAGAGGAGACTTAATCTTTGTATTTTGTTCTCCTATCCTTGTTTCAAGAATGTGATGATGGAACATTTGGAGCAAACTGTGCACAGATGTGTCACTGCAGCGGTGGAGCTACTTGTAATAAAACAACAGGCCGGTGCCCAGGCAATAATTGTGCTCCAGGCTACAAGGGCATCAACTGCCAAGGTAAACTGAAGAATAACACCCTATTGTATCTTAAAAACTTGGATATTGTAATTGATATACAGTGGGACTAGAACTACTTGTGTCATGATGGTTTAGACTTGGAACTTTGAATTAGATGAATAAAAGACAAAGTACAGAGAAGTATTAGTTTCAATGTGAAAGCCTTCTAAGTATAAAGTCACACTAGTCATACTTTCTCCCAGAAAAACTAACATTTCAAGACCTCCAAAGTTACCGTTGCTGTTTTGATTACATCAATAAAAATATTAAGCATGTAAGTGGACGGGCACAACACCCCTGACAAAACATCAACATTGTTTTTCTTAAAATGTGACCACCTCATTTGATTGGATGGTGAGTTTGAATTGAAAACTTATAGGTTGGAATAGATTTACTCTTACCAAAACCATTGATTCAGTGATGTTGTATAACCCCTTACAATAGTGTATAAGTCTGTTTTGATCCTGGTCTAACTCCCAAATAGCTAACAATTCAACAAATTAACTATGTGCAATAAATGCAGTAAATAATTATTACTATCTTCCATGGATGATTTCTTTTGAACCTAGAAAATCTCTCATTATACACATAAATGTCTTATTATAACACACCTCTCCCTGGTTCTTTATCCTGATTGGCTGAAACACAGTCGCGTGGGGTGAACTAATATAGCCTAGTGCATGAAATCTGCACCACATGCACTGCACGCGCTTCATTTGGGGGAAATAGTTTGCAAAGTGGGAAATAGTTTCAAAAACCCCAAAACTATTGACTGGTAAACAGCGCCCTCAAGAGAACAAAAATGGCGGCGTCTGTGGATCGAGAAGAATCTCCGGCTAAAAAAAACGTGATTTACTCTTCTAACCGACGTTTTGGACTGAGGTGTGTTATAAAACACATGGACTGGCATTATTTGGGCAATAGTGCACGTCTATGCACCCCTTGGGCCTGTGAGTGACCAGGAGAGGGTCCTATTTCCCTTGGCCTTCGGCCTCGGGAAATAGGATAGATGTGCACTATTTCCCTCGTTGCCAGTCCATATGTGTATAATATTGTTCTTGACTTTAACTGGTGGGTATCAGTTTAATATTATGCAACATTTCTCGGCTGGTTTCTTATCCTTGCATTACAACAGAAAGTATGAGCAATAGAGAGTCTGATTTTAGAATTTGAATAAAATTTTAGCTATTTGCATAACAATTTTAACCTTAAGGAAAATTAGCATTCTTAAGCTGTCTTAGCATTTCTGGAACTAGAAGACAAGCATTCTTAAGCGGATCAAGTTGTATGAATATGATTTGAAGGTTTGCATGGTAGATAGACAATAAAGTTTGGTTTTGTGGTGACACCATGTAGGATAAACTCCCTTTTGAGTGTGTGGTTTCAAAGAAACCGGTGGACTCAACATTTCAGGCAGTATACTCTGTCCATCGTCAGGAGATAGTCTCTTGATGACGGACAGAGTATACTGTCTGAAATTGTGAGTCCATTGATTTCTTCAAAACCACTCACACTCAAAAGCAAGTTGTAATTGGTCTTCTTTGAAGTGGGGAGGAGTTTAACTTGATGGTTATATGGTGATCCTTCTGGTGACCTACAAACTTCATTGTGTCACCCAGGAAGAAAACCATTGTTGTGGCGACTCTTTGTTTTGAGATACCAGATTTTAGAGCTGATCAATTTGTTTGGTGCCTTATTCATTTGGTTAAATATTTTTATTTTTTTGCTTTTTGTCATGTCTGGTTATTTGTATTGCAGATACTTGTGGCGCTGGCTCAGGTGGTTTGAATTGCGCAACATCTTGTGAAGGTAAATCAGTTGCTGGTTGGCCAATGATTTATTCCTACTCGTCACCTCTTTCGACTCCGACCAGAATATGGTTTTCAGTCCATAAGATATTTTTTCAAAATTAAATTTTTCTTCCTGGATACGAAAAAGTGTTGTATTTTCCATGGTTAAATTAAAAAAAGAAATTTTAAAAAACTATATAAGAAAAAAACCAAACAAATGAAACTGAAATTAATGTTAATCTGTAAGCTGCTATGCAGGTATTTATAATTCTGTTTATATGTTTGATAGTTCCAGCAGTTGTGACTCTGTTTCGTGATGCAGCACCATCCACCCTCTCATCTGAGATTCATCTAGCTTGGAAGTTTGTCAGCAATCTCTGTGCAGTGGAGCGTTACCAAGTTGCATACGAACTGACCAATCAAGACCAGTGTCAGGAAGATGCTCCACAACGAGTTGAAGTAACATCAGGTACAGGTCTTGTAAGACATAGCAACTGTGATACTGATTACAGCTGCTGATTTGCTCCATAGCCATAGAGGCTTAAGCTATGTCAGACTGTGAAGGTTTTAAACCAATGGATATGGCTACATCTGTGGCTAGATCATTGTGCCTACTGCCATGTTTAGACACTAGATGGCAGCAGACACACTGGGTAATCTGTCATTGCTTATGATTTCTGAGCATGTGCAATTTTCTAAGAAAATAAGTTTTATCCAGTTAGTCTGCTGTCACCATGCATACCTTAAAGTAGCGCCAATGTAATAATATGTGGGGACTCTCAAATGATTATAAACGGTCAAACACTTGACTTATAACGAGAGGAACAACTTTAATGTACAACAAAATGCACACGGTAAAAGAAGATGGCGGAGCCAATGTTTACAATACAACTGGACGCTTGAGGGCGCTATAACATAACTGGCGTAGTCTTGGTGCAAGACATTATTAGCGGATCTTTGTTTCACAAACACTGCACTGCCCACTAGTCACCGCCAGCAGGCACTTTATTTTCATAATCTCGCAGGGGCGGTTCTGGGCTAAGTCAGGTTTGTGGAACATACATAAATGGCATCTGCTATTGGTGAGGTAGTTTTAGGAAATTCTTATAGCCTAATGAAAGGAGTTAGTAATAAAGTAGGGCACTGTGAAACTCGAATCATAATAAATTCCTGTTGTTACTTTTACTTCTATTATTATTATTCTTACAGATTTATATGCAGACAGTTTGATAACATCAAGTGGCTTACTGCCATTCTCTAGTTACACTGTGTACATCAAGGCATGGAATGAGATTGGTGCTGGACCAGAAACCTCTATCTCAGTCACTACAGGGGAGACTGGTGAGTCTTAAACATTGCTTTACTATTAAACAAATCAGCAGGAACAAAAAGAGTGTACGAACATCCCTTCAACCCTGCTCACCATTCAGTCCCTTTCCTCTCAAGCGGTGTAGCCAGGATTTTTTTCACAGGGGAGGGGGTAGGGGCAAGAGTTGGGGGGGGTGATTTTAGCACATATATCAGACACAGCGACTGTACCGCGCTCACCATTTTGGGAGTCTTTAGGTTTACATGTAAACGCCGCGTCACCTAAAATGTGCACCACAGTGTATACCACACAGTGACATTGACTCCCAAAATGGCACAACCAAGATTATTGTGATGATGACATCAGGTGAATTGGGACAATACAAAAAAATACACAAGATCAAGTGGGAAAGTTGATGAAACAGGGCAACAAAGAGCTTAATAAACATAACTTCAGCTCAGTTAAATTCAAAATGCCTGTCATAATTATTATTAAAATATGCGTATCAGTTAATAAACCACAAGTGAAACTGACTGGGTTAATTTAAATAAATTTTTGAGTAAACAAAGATTTTTATTTGAATATATATGTTTTATATCCCGGGGATACACATTTATTGTTCTCTTATTTCACGCTAGAGCGAAATAAAGTTGTAAAAACAGAGAGTTGAAGTAGTATAAATTAAACAAAAAACAGAATCATTACTCCAGGCATAAAGCTGAGAGAACACCCCATTTACAAAATTAGAAATATTGCTGTGTTTCTGCATACATACATATTTCTTTTTGGAAGTTTTTCCGGAGGTAATGTTTCAAGAGAGATACATACGGATGTTTCTTGTTCATTTTCATTCAAGTATTTGATTTTTGTTAATTAGGAGATCGTTAACTTGTTCTAATCCCGTTCTAGTCAATTTTTCTGTGTACACACAAAAATTAGACGCTAATCAAATTTTTCTCTTTTTTTTATGCAATTAAAAAATTTCTATGCATTCAAAAATTAAAAAGTATATTGCCTTCCTGGTTTTAATCACGAACTAAATTTGAAACACACATGAAATATAATACGCAAAATAAAGGCATCTATCTCTCATATTGAAAAAAAAAATCATTTTAATATCTAGAAAATGCACAGCATTAACACGAGGTCCAGTTAGACATATTTGATTGGCAAAATACAAAGTAACGAACGAACAACCAGCATTTATAACATTGAAAAAATAAAAAAATAGAAGCTGAAGAAGATTTTCTCAAAGGTTAGAGATCCATGATCATTTTTTAAAAGTTGGGGGTCTATTTGTTGTAATGTGCCTCAGCAATTAAAACAAAACCATCAACATCTTGCCACTATGAAAAATAAAATCCAAAAAAAAAATAATCATGTAACTTAAATGACACATAATAAATAAATGACAGCTGTGAACATTTTGTTAGCTTACTGTGATGTTTGCAGTTGATGGAAAAATCCATGTTTGTCATTTTGTATTTAACCCATAATTATCTTGCAGTTCCTACTGGACAGCCTGAGAATGTCATCTCCTCCGATGGCCAGACCAACAGTCTATCCTTTACCTGGGATCCTATACCTTGTGGATTTCAACATGGATACATCACATATCATTACAACCTTCAACAGAAAGATAATAGCACTAATGTAAGGGAGGGAGAGGTAGCATCAGCAGCTGTGACATTGTATGGATTGCTCCCATGTACAAACTACATATTTCAAGTTGCTGGTGTAACAAATGCTGGGCAGGGACCTTACAGCACCTTTATTGAAACTAGCACTACGACACAAAGTAAGACTACTATAGATTAGATCAGCTAAAATAGCCATTGGTTCAAGATGTCAGAGGTGCATTCTGTGTGTAATACCATCAGAAGAAAAGAATTTTGTGTGTGTTCTTTTTTGATATGTTAGTTGCCCATCACAAGGCACAAGGCCACTCTAGGTGAGGGCTACAAGGAAGAGAAAGAAAGCAGAATAAATTAGGGCAGAAGAAACTGTTTACAATCTGCTTAAATTGAGAAAGATTATAGCCTGCGTGGAAACAGGATACAGGCAAAGAGTTCCACAGTGAAGCAGTGCATGGGAAAAAATGCTAATTCTTCTCTTATTGGTCTGAGCTAACATTTCATTAGGGCCCACATTATACTCTAAATGACAGAGAAATGCAAGAGAAATGTTCATGTTGATCTGAGTTGTGTGAGATTACAAAGTGGACTGGTTAGATTTGTCTATAAGAAATACATGTATTTTGCATATATGTAGGAAACAAAATGAACCATCCAGATACCTGCTCAAAGTTGTCTTTGCTTGTCCTTGTCTGTTCATAATTCTCTTGTCTTGGATGTTTGTTTCTTGTCACTTGATGGGAAAGCTTCAAAAGTAAAACCTGCTGCCTCATCCTTGCTACATACAGGCTGCGGTACATTAATAGACTGTGCCACTTTGTGTGTATATAATGTTCAAACACACTTCACCTGTAAAATATTATTATTGAGATTGAAGTCCTTTCAAGGGAAAGCGGTTTTCAGGATTGACCTTGTGTGACATCATGGGGTTAGAGCGCCCTCTCATAGAGTTGGAGCAAAGGTCTGGTTGCTCATTGGTCCATCCTGAGCACTGCACACACTGAGGTGGCAGGATGAAGTCAATAATGTATCAAGATTATTAGAAAACTCTTAAAATTCAGATAATGAATGATGATACCAGATTGTCTACAAATACTAGATGTCAGATTCAACAAGGTCAATTTAACATCTGGGTCATTTGATATTGTATGCACTTCATCTTGTTATTTGTCAACAGTTCCTAATCCAGTACAAGGCTTAACTCTTAGTTCAACAATAAATGAAATCCGAGTATCATGGACAGCTTCTGGGAGTACTAACAATCCCTGCCCTGCGACCTCTTACAAAGTGATGTATGAACTTCTGAACCTTGAACAATGTGAGCCTCGGGATAATCCTGTTACAGTGAATGCTGGCAGAGTGGACTCCACTACAACAACCATCAGTGGACTGGAACCTTATTCTTCATACAAAGTGTATGTGACAGCAACTAATATAGCAGGGGACAGCTCTGTTGTTAGTGGAACAGTGAGAACTGCAGAGACTGGTAAGTCAAATTATCATCATTAGAACAGTGGCGTAGCCAGCGTATTTTTGAAGGGGGCACAGATATTTGAAGAGCGGGCAGTTTCAGTTACAATTGCCTGATTATAGCAAAGGCAGACAGTGGGGCAAGGGATGGGGGCAAGATGTTCCAGGGGGGAGGTGGCAGTCGCCCGCTTTGCTCCCCCTTGGCTATGCCACTGCATTAGAAGTGGAAAATGCATCATGGCAAGACTCTGCCTTAAATAAAATTGCTACAGCTTTGATAAAGATCCCTTTCTTGTGCCAAGCTTCAAAATCAACTACTTTTGTCAGTCTTATCCATTTGTAAATATTCATTATTCCCTAACCAAAAAAGAAACCTTTACATTTGTTCACATTTTTGTGTAGCTCATATTTACTTTTGAATAACTTTCACTTATGTAATTTTTTAAGAAGAAATAACAACAAGTATTTTTAATGATTATCATTTTATTCTTACAGCTCCCAAAGTAGCCCCAGTTTTGACTGGAAATCAGCCCACCACAAACAGCATCAGGATTTACTGGAACCCTGTTCCATGTGGAAGCAGAGGTGGTGCTATCACTAGCTATTTCTACAGTTTAACAAACACTGCAGGGACAATGGTTGCTGATACATTCGTGTTTACAGAGTCAATTTCGATTACTGGACTGTTTCCATGCAACATGTACACTTTTAGAGTACGAGCATACAACACAGCAGGATATGGCCCATGGACGACTGATTACCAAGTACAAACAAGTATTGCAGGTAAGAAGAAGAGGCCCAGCACGAACTAACCTTAAACACTAATGTCATTTAAAGCCAAAGTCAAAACAGAAACTCAGATTGAAGTATTCTTTGATACATTATACTTGTAAACAAAATTCAGAATTCAATTAGTAGAGAATTGTTAAACTTGCCCGTGTTTGAAGTTATGTCATTTACTGCATTTGCTGGGTCTAGATCACTGTAGCATCTATTACATGATAATAATACTAGCTTTATTTATTGATGGTAGCCATGTCACCTTGAAGATGATTTTTAATGGGCCATCATAAACCAAATTGAATAAAAAATTACTTACAACATGAGTTACCATTAAAAGTTTTGTTTAGGTACATTCAAGGATACATATATTTCTCTATATTGCCTCCGCAGACTGTCCTGTAATTTCAATGTAAGCCATGCTCACTTCTTACAGTTATCAGAAGCCCATATGAAATGTATTAAGGCTAAGTTTTCTTTTAGGATTTAATCAAAAAAATAACGGTTGTTGGCTTGCCTTTCACAAATGCTTTTTCAAGACTGACTTGCTGGCCTTCCAAAAAGTTCAACTTCTGTCTTATGGATCACCTTTGAATGGTGAAGCAAGGAGATTTATGTCAAGTTACTCACAAATGTATTACAAACTTTGGAGCAAAAAGTATCATAAAGCCATGTGTCCAGTTTGTGTGTGTGTGTTTGGTGAATTGAGTAACTTGGTATAGTTCACTGTATAATTTTTACAGAGCCTCTATTGTTCATCTATAAAAATTAAAAACAGAGATTTTTTGGTCCAATCTTGAGTGGTTTTCAAGAGATCTGCCTCAATGAGTTAAAACTGTTTCCAATGCTGTTATAAGATGTTGCTTTCACTCAAAAATAATTTGAGAAAGTATAATTAGCTGTTACAAAAGTTGGATACACAACTTGTTGCACTAGCTTTTTCATAACCTAAATGCTACATACAGAACAACTTGAAATGTAGTGAAGACAGACATCCAGACCCCATCCCAACAATAAATGTCAATTGAGGTTAGTTTTAGAGTGTGAATTTGTTTGGACTATCGGGTGCCACTACCTTTCCATTGGTCAGTGTTCACTTGTTATTAATGTGAGGTTTTTATGTCCAATTAAATTTTTAAAATTATTAAATTTTTTTGATTTTTATACTGATTAAGTATATACTGGTTTTACTTTCTTGATTTTTAGCACCAGAGTCTGTGAGAACATTACAGGCAGCAGCGATGTCAGATCCTACTCAGGTAGTTGTTTCCTGGGTAGAACCAAATGGTGATTGTCCTGCTGATGACTACACTTTAGAATATGAACTTTCAAACAGGTACGTCAAATGAAAATAGCTGTTATTGGACAGTCTTCTAGCACATTTCAGTATTGCAGATGTAAGTGTTTCTCAGGACTGTTGGTAATGCTAACAGCTATGAGGCTTTTTTATAGAAACATGAGGTAATGTCAGTATGTTTGTTACAGAGACCAGTGTGATGCCGCTGTTGTTTCAGAAGCAATGCAATTTGAAGACGTGCAGTCACCTAGAACCATTACAGGCCTCCACCCACACTCAACCTATAGTATCAATGTCAAGGCTGCTAACTCTGCAGGATTTAGCCCACTGGAGTCGATTGAGGTCACTACCCTAGGCAGTGGTAGGTGTATTCATTTATTGAAGATTTTTCTTTCTCATGGAAAATTTTCAAAGGTGTCCAAGCATTATGAGCCAGAAACCTTCAGGTGAACTTCTACTCCTCTGCAAGAGATCTGGATCCTCTCTCTGTACATTTGTTTTTAACCTCGCAAAGATGACCTACAGGTTTCTGTTTATTCCAAAGGCAGACTAGTCATGGTATACAAATATTGAGTGGCTCAGAGCGCAATGGGAGGAATATTATCGCAAGGTAAAATTTTGACTTTTCCATTTCACAGGGCGATGGAGCAGTCAAAATTTTACCGAGTGATAATATTCCTCCTATTTCACAAATCAAAGCCACTCAATATTTGTTTTTTATAACTGACATATACATCCTTGTCAAAAAATCGTCCACACTCTGAAAATTCTAAAACCCCCTTCTCATTGAAGAACAATTGGACAACTCCATGTAGACTCCAAACCTCGTGACACAGACGAGCTATATTTTTCTGTACTCCACGTGCGCAGGATAACCAATATTATCTCTTCATGCAAACTTGATGCGCAGCTTAAATAATAGCACAATA
The DNA here is from genome assembly GCA_911728455.2 of Marthasterias glacialis. NCBI lineage: Eukaryota > Metazoa > Echinodermata > Asteroidea > Forcipulatida > Asteriidae > Marthasterias > Marthasterias glacialis. The sequence continues at coordinate 5,169,512 of OU452225.1, read as the reverse complement.
CGCGGAGGTAAAACAGCACAATTTGTGGGGTGTTATGATGTTACAACCTTTTGCACAGGTGCTCCTTTGATGTAGCAGTGGCGCTATACTGGTTAGAAACATTAGGAACAAGGTTGATCATATTTGTTGAATGAGAAATACTATTCTCCATTGGCGAATAAGCCTTTCATTCCTACTAGAGAATGACATGTGATGTAAGTTCCACCAATCAATTGACAAGGATCTGTGTGTAAGTTATATAATGTGGAATATTTTGCCAATTTTTTGCCCATTGTGCGGGGTTTATTGTGTAATTCCCCATTCCAGACCTTTGTATTTTTGTTCCAAGAAGAGGATTACGTGACATCTCAATGCTTACACCATTGTTTATTCATTGTATTTCGGCTTAATGGAGGTAAGTCTGAGTTTCCAGCCTTGGTTCCGGATGTAGGACCAATCGTAGCCCATGGCACATGCCCAAGGTTTTGCAATTCATGGTGCAAGAATTTTACTTTTTCTCGATAGAGAAAACAAAAATAGTGGTGCTTCAAAGAGAATCCTTGTTCTCTTGGCTTTGTCAAGTCAAGGTTTCTTTGTGTCAACAGTACTCTGAAAGAAAAACAATTCTGGCAATTCCGAGAAAATAACCCTGTCAGCTGGACGAGAAAAAATGGAAGAACCCCGGCGCTGGAACTGGTTAAGGATGTCTTCAGAAGAACAGGGTGGGAATATTCTTTTAATTAATCCCCATCTTCATGCTAATCATATAGAAAAGCAAGTAATGTACCACAAGAGTATTGAAGGTAAACTGTGGTTGAATTTGGGGACGGAGAGTTAGAAAGTGGGTCAATTGGTGGCAGTGTTGGGGAAGTGGGACAGGTATCCAGATCCGTAATTTACCTAAAATGTTCAAGGTTGATCTTTGTATATTCTGTTTTCCAGAACCAAGTGGCCCTCCAAGAGACATCAAGTCAACTCTTATTACCAACACAACCCTCTCCTTCTCCTGGGATCAACCAGAATGTGGCGGTCGTAATGGTTTGATAAGTCAGTACAGCTACACTCTAACCAACAGTGTGGATGGTACAGTGATAAGCAATACTACCTCTACTACATCACTGGATTTGACTGATCTTGTACCGTTCACACTATACACACTCTCAGTGGCTGCTGTGAATACCTTTGGTTTTGGACCAGTTGCTGTGATTAGTAATCAAACCGATGAAGGAAGTGAGTATCCCTTACCTTTCTTATCTTAGTTTTTAAGTATCTAGATGAAGAGGAGGCGGTTTTGAAGCATGCAAATAAAATGAACCTCACAACAAATACAAACAATATTACTGGAGACACAGCTTATTGTCCAGTCAAGTGTGGGTTAGTTTTCCATTAGATTTCTTATTAGAAGTACCTCGCAGCCACTCAGCAGTAGTGAGACACTAACCCCAATTACATTCCACATGCAGTTACAATGGGATTCCAATGTTACTCTGTCATAGTGAGATACCAATCTTACTAATTGATGCAGTTAAACTAATCGTAATAAATAAATAGTGAGATCTCAATTTCACTCCGTAAAAATGAACATCCCCCTCCCACTTGGATATTGTGAGTTTCCAATTATATTTATCAACTGTGACATCCAAAAGCTCATGTTGGGATAGTTTAAGATTTCAGTCCCACTTGGTGATGGTGATGTGCGAGTTGTTAGTGAGCTTCTAGTCTTACACGGCGATGGTGTGATCTCATTTCCATTATATCCTGATGGCTGATGCTCAGTGTTAGTGGTTAGTGAGACTCTGTCCTTTTCTTAGATGTGACATCCCAGTGTCAATCAGTGGTAGTCTATTAAATCCCAATCACACTTGTTCATAATGAGATTCTAATCATTAACATTAATATTTAAAGCCTAAAATTCTAACAATAAATTAACTGATCTCCCCAATTCTTGCACACAGTTCCACCAGCTCCAAACCAAATTGAGTTCCCAGTAACAAGCAGCGATCGGATTACTGTTGAGTGGTATCGCCCCAGTCCTCCACATGGGATCATCATTAGCTACGAGCTTCGTTACTGGAAGACGGAGTCTGAGAACTCACCATCGGCTGAGATAGTCAGAATCACAGATGATCTTCAGAATGATGTTCAAACCAAAGAGATTGTGAACCTGGAGGGAAATAAAGGATATTCATTCCAGGTATTACAAGTGATATTTGTCATCTTATTGATCTAAAGTTGATTGAGGTTTAAAAACGTTTCATTGTTGTTGGTTTTTTTATTTTTTTATTGCTGCAGCTTGAAAATCAGCAATAATTATGAGGTAATAAATTTAAAATATCTGTTTCAGTTACGTGCAGAGACACATGTTGGATTTGGGGCATGGAGTAATGTGGAACAAGCTGTAACTGTTCCAGGAAGTAAGTCAGTCTCCTTTCATTGTTAATTTGTGTTAATTTTTAAAATTCCATATTTCAAAAATGTGACTCAATTTGCAGTTTTCATTTAAAGGAGGAATTCAGAATTGGTAAGACAAAATATACTTCAAGATCACAGATTTACATCAAACTTACACGGTATAATGATGATGATAGTAGAAAATATCCCTTGAAATATTTCTTTCTGAAATTCCACATTTGATGAGAAATAGATAAACTGGTTTTCCGATTGGAGTTTATTGCTCAGAAGCTTTTTATTATTCATGACGACTTCATTGAAATTTGTAATCGGTTTTTCACTTCTTTCTCGTGACCCAGATAGCCGATTGATCTCAAACTTCTACAGGTTTGTCAGTTTAGGTATATGGTGGATTACGTAGAGTGCTTACACTGTTCTGTTAGCAAAAACCAATTCTGAATTGCTCCTTTAAGAAAGACAATATAAGACATTTTCAGGCTTGATAACTTGGCCCTTTATTAGCACGTGCACACACTTGAACATCGAGTCATTTACTCCTTTAACAGGGCAGGGAAAGTCACTAGATGATCTACTGTACCTAAAAATTCTTAGATAAATTTTGTAAATAGTAAATGTTTTTTGTAGAGGATGATGTTATCTTTTGAATGATTTGCACAGTTGTTTTGTAGTGCACCAAATCTTTTGTAGTGCACCAAGTTGGTTGCACACACCTCACTCTGTGTCTGTGATTTTGCTGTTTAATGACAAGTTGTTGTCTCTTCTGGATCCTGAATTCTATATCAGTAAGACTGTCTAACAGCAAGGAATCTTCTTGTACCTCTGGTTTTCATCAACTTGCTCTTCAATTGGAATTTTTTACACTCGCTTATTCATTCAATATGTTTAAACTTTGTTTTTAGGAAGTGCTTTGTAACCCTGGGAAAAAGGCACTTTACTTAATGCTGTAAATTTTGTTTGCTTTACCAAATCCAAGCAATGAAGTTGGAAACATATGGCAGATCAACTAAAATTAGGAAACATTGAATGTGTACAAAGTAAATATTTGTTGCATGGAAAGTTGTGCACAGAAGTTTGCTCAACTAGACTCTCGTCTCAATTGAACAAAATGTTCACAATGTTTGCACATTTTCTAAATGACCAATCCTGCTTTTTGTCTTTGGAGCAACTTTTTTACATTACACTTTCTGAGAGGTTTGTGTCGGTGGTTGGGGGGGGGGGGGGGGGTGGAGAAGTCAAAGAAAACTCAGGCTGGATTTAAACCAGAAATTTGCAGCAGATGTAATGCAATAACCATTTATCCACAGAGCTGATACTTTATCGCAGTTTACATAACCACAAATTACATCTATTTGATAATCCATATTTGATGTTAGAGAATCATTATATCTCTCCTGTATGTTGAAAGTTGTCTTTCAATGTAGGATTTAAGGCTTTGAATGGTGGTGATAGAATCAGCGGGACGCATCTGTGCTGAATACCATTAAAAGAGCAGAGTTAAAACGTTGAGAAGAAACAGACAGACTCTTTTCAAAGCCACCACTTTTTCATTAGTTACACAGTGTACCCGTAAGATTTACAAGTAGTCACCTTTATGAAGTTCTCTTTATCCGCTCTATTCTCTCCGGCATCTTGAATTGTCTTTTTTAAAAGGCCACCTTCAGTAATAGTACTTTATTTCTTTGTTTGTAGCACCAAGCAAGCCAGAATTACTGATGGTTTCAAGTGTAACAGAGACAAGCATCAGCCTGACTTGGAGTCATCCATTATACCCCAATGGAAATATGCTGAAATACGTGGTATGTCATTCATTTCAATTTTATAATGTCGACTTTGGTTTCATTGTGAAGTCTCCTTTAAATGACCTGGTTTTCTGGGGTTCTGTACAGTCAGGCAAAAATGTGGCTTGTATCCATCCACCTTCATCATACAGCACCATCTTTCTCCTATTGTCAATAGTAATTATTAATACTGTTTTCTTCTCAGTGTCACTTTGATTACCTTGCTTTGAATGGAAGCAAAAACAAGCAGGCTGCATCATAATAAAGGTCCATTAGATCGGCCTCTGTCAGGTCCTTTCTCTAAATGCACAGGGCACCAACCCAAAAGTAACCAACACCGAAATAAAACACTTTTGACACCTTCTTTATAATTAAAATGTACAATCTATAATTACAATTAGTTCAATCATGACGACACAACTTCACTTTCTCCACAATTCCGAATTACCCTCGATTAATTGAGATTCAATCGATACTCAATGCGCTGCTGGAAAATCAGTGTTAGTTTTACTTCACCATAAAATTGTCTTAATTCAGCGACATTAATCCACACACACATCTCCTTATATGTAAATCAGCATATCGCATGTAACAATTAAATCGGTCAAAATCGCACTTGCAGATTATTCGAAAATTATCAGTTCACAGTTAATAACCGATGTATTAGCCAGCTATGTGACACGTCTCTCACAGTTTTGGCATGAAAGCATCAATCCCTCCATCATAAGTGGTGATTATACTCCGTCTCGCCTCTCTACCTAGTGGTTCATTAAGCGGGGTATGTCCAGAATTGGAAACCGTTCCCCTTCGCCATCTAAAGTAATAAGGTGAATAATCGATACAAACAAATGATAAAATTGACTACGGCCCTCCTTCCGACCGCTCTTTAGTTAAAAATAATACTTCAACAATTTCGTCTTTGTACTGAGCAGTTTGCATTTAAATCAAACCTTCGCTTTCGGTCTTTAGGCTAATTCATATTCAAAGTAATCATAACATTCTATATACATTTCGGGTGTCATTCTATGAAAATCAATGCAAAGCAACAAACACTTAGATATATACAAAATGAAAAGTAAATAGCTCAACTTGCAGTCAATCCAGACCACTGTCCATCTTTGTGGACTTCTTGTCCTGCCGAATGTCTGGTTCTCTGTGTGACTTAGATTCTGTCACATTTCACGGTGCTCAGTGCTTTGGCCCAACTTCTAGATGTGCCACCACAAATCTAGCCACGCTGCTGCCGGTGCTATCATGAATCTCAGCACAATCCATTCAAAGTAACTGGGGCAAGACACGTCCACATCCTTCTCCACTGGTGTTCGTCTGGTTCTCTCCCCCTCGCCCTAAAACTAGCAAATACTTTCTGCTGCCTCTACCTAATTTGCCTACTAGTAACTGATTTGATTGACTGTGACCAACGATCACAAATAAAAGCTATGCTAATACTGTGTTGTCCTACCCTGGAACGGAACTAGCAATTTAAACATTCCTATGTACAAAGCTGTACATACCACACCCTATAATTTTGTGGCAGCCTCCTTGGCCCCTTAAACACTAGATGAATTTCCTGTGAAACTCTCAGGAAATTTTGATTGACCTTTTTACACTTGAATTGCTAACCCTGGCAAACTCCTGGGAAATAGCCCGTTCCTGAGAAGAAAAAAAAAACAGCAACCCCTGATTAGGAGTAGCAGGACAACTCTGGGGTTAGTACACCGAGTGTTCATTTTTCCCTGGGGAAAATTGCCTCAAGTATAAATTGGTGTTGGTGATGGGGTTACAATTCCTGGAAGTTCATTTCCTGGGACATCAGTGGATGACTTCAGGATGACTGTTGATAGCCAGAGAGGATTTGACATTTTATTGTAACATAACTTCGAAGATGTTTGACTTTATTTTACTCGCCCAACAAAAGCTGACAGTTTTATGGCAAGATCGAAGCTAAGTGAAGTGTGACGCTTGAATATGATATCAAGGGGTGGGGGAAGGGGGTGTGAAGGGAATCTTTTTTTTATTTCTTTATATAACTTTGGAAAAATAGAGTTAGCTGTTTACCAACCAAAATGACATGTGGTATGCAAACAATTGTTAATGGCCTCATATTTTAACCCTAGAGTCTTTCTTAAAGGTAGCCGCTCTTAACTTTATTATCAAAATTGTAGTTTCTTTAGGATCTCTACACTTTTCCTTTTTGTTTCTGAGGTTTCCTTTTGTGTCTGAGGTTTCCTTATTACTTTTCACACTGTTTACAGGTTGGACACCGTGTGGTATCCAAACCTTATGATAGCAGTTTCACCTTTGATTCAGCTGCTCCATTTGCAATCCAAGAGATATCCGACATGTCAGAGCTGAGTGGTACAGTCATGAACCTTGAGCCATCTACGGAGTATGAGCTGCAGGTATATGGTATTAACGATGCTAATATCGATGGAGATAAGGCATCTATCCAGCAATTCACAGAGTTAGCAACAGGTACCACATTGCATTATGGACATTCAAAGTCTTCATTTTCACCCATTTAATATAACTTTGTTAAGAACTTGTTTTACGATTAAGCAAAGCCCGTATCTGAATTGGGGGCTATGGCTAATGCTGAGGGTGTTGTTAAGGACATACATCCTATACTATACTTCAACACACGATGATGCGGCGATCCAGCCATAGCCGTAGCCCCTAATAAATATATATACATTTTCTATTCTTACTTTCAGTACCCCTAGCTCCAACAAACATTGAGTTCCCTGTGACAAGCAGTGATCAGATCACCATTGCGTGGTTTCGTCTGATGATGCCTCCCCACAGCAAAATCATCAGCTACGAGATCCGCTACTGGAAGACAGAGTCTGGGAACTCATCATCGGCTGAGACAGTGAGAATCACAGATGATCTTCAGAAAGATGTTCAAACCAAAGAGATCATGAACCTGGAGGGAAATGTCAGTTATTCACACCAGGTGTGGTGCCAAGTTTAATTAGTTGGGATTCAGGTGGATGGGGGTATTCCCTCAGTCTTATTGCAAAGAACAAACAGATTGTCACTTGAGGCATTCGGGTTGACAGAGTGGTATATTTCCTCGCCTTACACCTCTAGGACCTGGTTCAAATCCAACCGGGGGCACTGTAATGTGGATTGGGTTTTCAGTCTCTACCTGATTGCATGGGTTTTCCCTGGAACGAATCTCAAGGGTTTTTCCTTGCACATCTAAAACTGAAATCTCTTTCCTCGTCTTCTCTACATGGGGTTCTTGGCTAGTATAGTGATTAAGTTCACTTTCTGAGAATCCTTGGCTTCACATCCAGAATGATTAAATAAATAAATAAATAAAGAAGTATTGAAGTGGAACGTTGATTCTGGCCGTATGTTGATGTTCTAATGAATGATTGATGTTTGTTTTAGATTCGTGCTGAAACAAGATTTGGATTTGGAGCATGGAGTAATGTCTCCACAACTTCAACCTTGCCACAAGGTAAGTTGTCATACCACTACCATAGAATAATACCATTGTTCTGCATCACGACACAAGATGTGTGAAAACAAAAGGTTTCTGGTTCTGTTGCAACAACCTGCAAGATATCTTTGTGGGTTCATCACCGCAGATTTTGTGGGTACATCACCGCAGATTGCACATTGTGCTGGCGAGACTGACGTATTAATTGCACTCCATGTTGAACTTGACTGCAGATTTGAATTTTTCTATTGAGTTTGATTCAATCACCTCTACAGGACTGTTCCATTCAGGTGTTGATTTGGTGGCAGATGTAAATTTCTTAACATTTGATCTAGGTCATGTAGGTCTGTGGTGAGGAAGATTTTTCTTGTGACTAGTCTGGAGATTTAAATGTTTAAATTCAAAGAAGTGGTTTGTCTTTTATTTCCCAGAAGTGGTTGTCTTTTATTTCCCACTAAAGCTTTACATTTAGGCCCACACTTATAATGTGATATCTTTTATTTTATCTAAGATTATTTGTCAATCTGTTAATTGCTAATGGACTTTATAGTAAAATAAAATTTATTGCATCTTTTCTGAAGCAATGACACTGCCTCGTGTTCCAACCACTGAACCAAGCAATGTTTTAACCATTGTCATCTTTGTGGTCATTGTTGCTGTTGGGATTATTGTTTTGGGGCTTTTGGTGTATTTCCTGAGACTACGCAAACAAAGAAGACGTCAGCAACCTCCGAAGGATCAAGGGCCAAATGACAGTCTGGAGCTGGTGAGTATATCATTTGTAATTACCAATTTAAAAACAAGGGTGATAGTGTTAATTAATTTATCTGCAATATGACAATGGAATAACATTTATACTTTAAATTTCAAATTTAATAGACTTTTTGAAAGGGCTAATAAAAAATATTACTCATTTCCTGTTATTTTTTATTAATACCTGTACCTACGTTAGAAAAGACTTCTTGAACTCCCTAGTTGAAACCAAAACCAAACCAAAACCAAAACAGAATCAAATTTGGGTGAACAAAGAAAAATTTACTGCTACAGGATTTGAACCTGGGACCTCTGGATTTACATGACAGTGCTCTACGAACTGAGCTATCTAACCCTATGTTGGTGGTCTCGCAATCTTTGATCGAGGTGAAGGGGGCCTCTCAGTCAGAAGCCATTCAACTCAAAACTGCCATTTAACCAGGGATCATGCCTAGGTTTCAATGCAATAATGGGAAGTCACAAACCATAAGGGAAACTGAGCCGGTAAATGTAAAACAATTCTGGGTGGAAAAAAAATAGTAGATTGGGATTTAAACGGGTTTCTTAATAAAGAATTTTGACATTGCATTCCTTCAGAAGATCTTTCCACATCCTGCAAAGCCTCAAAACTGAAACATTATAATTCTATTGTGAAAGCCTTCAATAGCAAATCAAAACAACCATGACACACTTTAGTACTTAAAGATTCTCTCTGGCTGTTTCATCATTATTGCAAAAATCTTGTATATTTATTTGTTTTGGACATAAAATGATTGTATTTTTCTTCTGATTTTTACCGCATACTTCATGAGTCTGCATATTATTTTGGAAATTTAAATATCGATGTGTTTTTTAGAGCTTCAGCCAAACACCTCTTGTTTTTGTTTGTGTTTTGTTTGTTTTTTTGTTTTTTACTTTGTCTTCTTCCTTTTTCCAGCTTTCACTTCTTCTTCCCACCAACTTGATTCCACAAAATAACTCCAGATTGGAACTAAATTGAACCTTGAAACTTAGCACATACTTGAACTTCAACATGAAGATAATGAACAATGATGTCATGATAACGTCATCAGGTGGCGATTAACATTAAATCAAAGTTTTTATTAAAAAAAAAAAAAACTCATGAACTACACAATGGATTTTTACAATCTATACATCATCGGAAAGTTCTTTAAAAACTGAATAAATGTTGCACAAATATGACCCAAATTTCCGCTTCAAACCAGATGTTGAAGTTAAAATTGATTGAAAAAACGTGATTTATGGTCTGCCTTCAATATGATAAAGGAATTTGGACATGGTTTCAGTGCATTGAAATTTGACAGTAGGCCCTACTTTACGGTGACAAGCTTAAAATTGTGTTGATTTTCAAATTCAGAATTTTGTGAACCAAATTTCATCATAAATATTTTTCTTTTAGATGGTATCACTTCAAGATTATTTGTGAAATTTCAACAAAATCCACCGTGTAAAATGAAAGTTATGCTGAAAAAAAGGTGCTGTTTTTCATGCAATCCAAAAGGCATGTGTTTTGGTGTCCTGGAAAGACCACTGTTTCTCAGTTTTAATTTTCTATACTCTTCTTTAAAAGAATCTGAGCATTACGAACATTACGTAACATTACTTTGCATATGAAACGTGATGTCCTGATGACATATCAGGTGTTGAAATACAATAAAACGGAGTTTAATATTTCAAAAAATCATTAACTCCTGAACCACACAATGGATTTTTACAATCTATATATCCCCGGAAATGTCTTTACAACCTAAACATATGTTTATACACAAATGTGACCCTCAGTTGACCTTGACTTCTGGTTTGAATTGAAGTTAAAGTGAAAAATGTTCAAAAGCTGTAATTTCAGTTTGGTTTTTAACATGAATGGAATTCGAATATGGTTCATGTGTAAACAATAGTATAAGAACTCTGACATCTTGAAAAAAAGAGTAAAAAGTGTCGCAAGAGACTTAACTATAACTGCTTTAGATAGGGAAAGAGGCAGTTATGTTTGTCTTGCAATGGATTCATTTACCCCTCCCCCCACCTTCTTAGCTGTGCTGTGAAGAGACTTGCGGTTATACATGTATCTCCCCATGTCTCGTTTCTACGCATTCTGGCAGGGTTCTGTCCCTTCAAAAAGTAGCCCACACCTCGAGTGGCCTTTGGGCCTTGTGTCAAGCAAATTGCATTAAAACAAAATGACAGCTCATTAAAATCATTGACAGCGCCCTCTGTTAATATCAATTTTAAAATGTTACGACAACTTGGGTTGCAAGCCAAAAATGAAAGCTGATATGGCAGAAACTGTTTGTTTTGTGATGTTTACAAACTTTTCATATACTTGTTCCTGAACACCTGGAGTTTGTGTCAAGACAAACTTTGAACGGCTAGTTTCCAAATAGTTGTGACCTCTTTTCGATTGCATGATCTTTCGATTGCTTTATGTGTCTTTACACATTTCTCATCCAAAACCAATTTTAAACAGCAAACTCGGTAACAGTTACTGTCTCGTTGCTTTCCATGTTTATATATCAGGTTTCTTATGACAATATCCTACCTCGAGAGGAGAAACCTACCAGTTCATCAAACGAAACGGGGGTCTGCCCGGCACAAGAGTCAGTATACGAACCGGTAGGCTCCGATCCATCCCCATCAGAACCATCACCAACATACGAAGATGTTGGTTTGCCCACATGGGCTCATCCATGGAGTATATTGTGGGATGACATGATGGTAGGAAATAAAGTACTTGGGAACGGACACTTTGGTGAAGTGTATTATGGTGGAGTGACAGTAGAAGGAGAACTCTGCAAGGCTGCAATCAAAAAGCTCAAAGGTAAGTTTTAGTTTTCTTCAATAGCACAATCTTTCATTACCCTTGCTCCCACGTGTCCCAAGAGTGATTAACTGGGATCCTTCCTTGCTAATTACGAATTCAATCTTAACCACAATCTTAAGTATAATCGGTTTAACAGCACAGCCCTCAGTTCAACAAAATCAAACCAAAAAACATGATGGAGTTCTGAAAGATAGAGATGGTAAAGGTTCAGACATGTCAGAAGCTACATGTTTGATGCTGGTTTTTATAAGAGAAGTGATAAATTTTGATATGGTAATGTTTCTGAGGTTAAAGGGGCTGTGTCATCATGATCGTAGTCTGCCTGTTTCTGGGCCCAGAAACATGAACTCTCACCCAGTTACTGCACGCGCCCGCATTGAACATCATATCACAAAGGGCGCCGTCTTTATTATTCTGTGATGTGACCACTACTCGCGCGCGTGTGCGTGCAATAAAAGGTTGAGCGGTCATAAGTCAGTCTAGCCACAGACTCGCTGTGATCATGACGACACAGCCCCTTTAAAGCCCCATCTCAACATTGGTATGAAGAAAAACATAAATGTTCACAGATTGACATATACCTTACATGGTATAAAAATAATGATGGTAGAAAACTTTCCTTGAAATATTTATGCCTGAAGTGTTGTCGTTTTTAGATAATAATAATTGAAATAAGATCCAAAATTAGTTTTCGTCTAAGTGAGACGAAAACTCTGCCTAAAGGAATGGGTACAAAAACGCTGAATGCATTTTTACCATTTTCTCGCAAATGAAACAACGAAATGAGCTGACATTTTCACAGGTTGGTTTTATTACAAATATCTTGATTTATGCAAAGAATGGAAGCATTTACAGGCAGTTTACCAATGTTGAGCTGGGGCTTTAAAATCATACATCGAGCAACATTTCTTTTTTACATTACATGCACTCAGCACCTCTTATCTAGATGTTTGTAATCCTATGTTTCTTCAAACCATTTTAGTGGTAAAGATTATTTTAATGATAATAATAATTATTCAAACATTTATAGGTGCCCTTTACATAAAAGGATCAAAAGCGCATGCCGCCTTTTTCTAGGGTTGGGACGTTTAACCTATTAACCAAAACCGAGCTGTGAAATCCGTTTCCAAATTTCCTTAACCTTGAGCCAAAGCCGACAGTAAAAACAAAATGGGACCTTCCTTTTCGGCTTGCCTGTCGAGAAATATTTTTCCTGCTTTGTTTTGTAACAGTTATCTACAGTGAAAATAACACTTTGGAATGACCATGGGTGAAAGCACTCCCACACTAGAACAAAGTGTCCTTCTCTGTTTTCTGTGTTTATTTTTTATTTTTTAATAACCCTTTGCTGACAAAAATAATGCTTCCTTTTAGTCATAATGCTTCCTTTTAGTCATTGTGGTTTCCTTGGAATTTGTTATTATTTATCAATATTTGGGTAAACAAAGAGAAATTGACTGGAGCGGGATTTGAACCTGCGTCATCCGGGTTAATGTACCGACGCTCTACCAACTGAGCTATCCAGCCCTAATGTTGGCAGTCTCCCTATTTTGTCAATATCTTTGTTCGGAGGGTTCCAGTCAGAAGCCATTTAACCGGATACCCTAACAAAGATATTGATGAAATAGACTGCCAACATTAGGGCTGGATAGCTCAGTTGGTAGAGCGTCGGTACGTTAAACTTTTCTTTGTTCACACAAAAAATGGTTTAAAATTTACCCAGTCAGATTCCCTTGTGGTTTATTGCCTGATATTTAAAACAAAAAGTCGCATCACCCTTAAGGTAGATCCCCGTGCTGCCGCTTCCCAGGTTATATCCATAGAGCTAGCCCTATGGTTGTACCGTGCGTTATGGGGTGTGATCCCTGGCTACACGGCAGTAACCGGTTAAATGGCTTCTGACTGGCATCCCCCAAACAAAGATATTGACAAAATAGGGAGAGGCCAACATTAGGGCTGGATAGCTTTAGTTGGTAGGGCGTCGGTACGTTAAGCTGGTGGTCGCAGGTTCAAATCCCTCTCCAGTCAATTTTTCTTTGTTTACCCAAAAATTGATTTAAAATTTACCCAGTCAGTTTCCCATGTGGTTTATTGATTGATATTTATCAATATCATAGAAAATGCATCTCCAGCTGACAGAGAGAATTTCGTAAAAGAATTCAAAACTATGACTCTTCATGGAAGTCATCCTAATCTCGTCAGGATTCTAGGTGCTTGCCAACACGAAGGTAAGTCACTTTTTGGTTTTCTTTTTCATTTTGAAATTTTCATTTTGACGGTGAGGAATAATCTTGTTTAGGTTCAGATTTTCAGAATGTAAAGTGCTGTAAAGAAAGCCTAATTGAAACATCGCTGCTGGAATGGCATTTTATCTCATCTTTGTTAAAGGTATACTGTACGTAGCATCAGAGTACTTACCCAATGGTGACCTCCGCTGCTTCCTGAGGAAGGCTCGATCCATGGATGATGATAGTAAATCATCTCTGTCATCTCAGAAGCTGCTCCAGTTTGCTCTGGATGTGGCTAAAGGAATGCAACACCTCGCTTCATCCGGGGCAAGTATCATGTTTATGTTTCACAAAAAGAAGTGTTACAATTATTTTGATGAATACAGCTAAAACCATAAAACAACAACAAGAAAGAGCGGATCATCCACACAAAACAAGCCAGTGTCTGATAAATTGTCTTTCAAGATTTTCCTTCTTCGCAAGTCTTGAGTTGCCATGTTCATGAGAAGCAGACTATTGTTGTAACCCTTGTGGTTTATTACTTCAAAAGTTGACCTTATTTAAGGTCGGATCCCGCTGTCCTGCCACTTCTCAGGTTGTATCGTAAACTTGGATGTTATCCCTTGTCTTACGGCACCCCCAATAAAGATATTGACAAAATAGGGAGACCGGCATCGAAGGGCTAGATATATCAGTTGGTAGAGTGCCGGCCTGTTAGTCCGGAGGTCACAGGTTCAAATGCCGATGCAGTCAAGTTTTCTGTGTTCACCCAAAAATTGAAATAAATTTACCCAGTCAGTTTGCCTTGTGTTTTTTTTTACAAATACTAGATTATCACTTTGAAGGTAAATAACAGTAGAGTTGGGGTTTTCACCTTTATATGATAATAGTTCATGACTTTTACAGGTGATACATCGTGATTTGGCAGCAAGGAACATTCTCCTCGATGACGATCTGGTTGCCAAGGTTTCGGACTTTGGTTTGTCGCGTGGAGAAGATGTTTACGTGCAGACATCCAAGGTACTAGCGTCAGAGCAAAGGAAAATACAAATCTGTGCATTCAATTCAGATTTCAGTTCACACTATCCCCCAATGTCTTTGTACATCACAGCATGTTTACTCTGGTTTTTATTTCAAATTTTAAATCGCTGAAATACAGCGTATTGTAAAAGTAGCAAACTTTGAAAGGAATCATCAATGTTTTGTTTTTTTTTCATAAAAATGTTGTGAAGAGTATATTTTATTTTAAAGAGAGTAACTGTAACAGCTTGTTTCTGTATGGTGTACTTTTTTTTGTTATAGATTTTAACCGCTTGTAATTTCTTTGCAGACTCGTGTCCCTACTCGCTGGTTATCTATAGAATCGCTGACACACCAGACGTACACCTCAAAGAGTGACGTGTAAGAGAACCTGACAAAATAATTAAGTACTTACATGTGGGGTGTTTTCATGAGAACTACCAAAGAGTCACTGTACATGTTTTATCATCATGATTTTCAATAGAGGGTATGGACAGACGTTTTCATACAGTAAACTTACAGCTGTTTTGACCTCATTGAGGGCGCTGTTGTACATAATTTCTATGGGACTCATGACGTCAGACGCATGTGGCGTGTCGTGGCCGAGCGGATAAGAACACTGGACTCAAGCTCTGGTGTTTCCGATCAGCAGAGTGTGGGTTCAAATCCCGGTCGTGACACTTGTGTCCTTAAGCAAGACACTTAACCATTATTGCTGCGTCCTTCGGATGGGTCGTAAAGCCGTAGGTCCCGTGTGTTGTGTAATGCACGTAAAAGAACCCAGTGCATTTATCGCAGCCTTGCAGAGTTCTCCTTCTACTGTCACTCCACCATAATACACTTCACCAAAGTGTCCGTTCCCAAGTACTTTATTTCCTACCATCATGTCATCCCACAATATACACCATGGATGAGCCCACGTGGGCAAACCAACATCTTCGTATGTTGGTGATGGTTCTGATGGGGATGGATCGGAGCCTACCGGTTCGTATACTGACTCTTGCGCCGGGCAGACCCCCGTTTCGTTTGATGAACTGGTAGGTTTCTCCTCTCGAGATAGGATATTGTCATAAGAAACCTGATATATAAACATGGAAAGCAACGAGACAGTAACTGTTACCAAGTTTGCTGTTTAAAATTGGTTTTGGATGAGAAATGCGTAAAGACACATAAAGCAATCGAAAGATTGCGCCACAGCACCTTGTAAACCGTTACATGGTGCTAAAGGAACAGGTCTCATACTTCATAACTCCGAATACCTTGCAGGATAAATACTGTGCGCTTAGAAACACCCGTATGAAGCCTTATAAATGTAATTATTATTATTATTTATTATTATTATAAGGTCTATTGTGTTTGTGGTATTGATAGTTTTAGTGAAAATTGTTACTAATTTGAGTTACATAACTGAGTTAACAATGTTGAATTGTATGCTTTATATACAGGTGGTCGTTTGGAATCCTGCTATGGGAAATTGCCACCCTCGGTAAGATAATTGTTTTATACTGTTTTTGGTAATAATCAGCAGTATATCTGACTATAAGGAGGAAATTTGCGGTGACACATGTATCAATCTCTTTTGTAGAGGTGGTGGCTCTGAGAAGAGCCGTTGGTATTCTCAACGTTTCGGACAGTATGCTCTGTCCTTCATCAGGAGACTGTCAGATTAGGATATACGGTGTCACCGCAAATGTCCTCCTTATTGTCTATCCACCATGCAAACCTTCAAGTCTTGTATATCTGACTGATTGAAGATTTACAACAATGTGATGATGTGTGTTCACAGGTGGGACACCTTACCCCGGTATCAAGACTCAGTCCCTGACATCGAGGCTGGAGAATGGATACCGTATGCCCAAACCCAGCAACTCGGATGACACAATGTAAGAGACTCTATTTGTCCATTTATCCTGTTGAAGAGTCAGTGTTATATTACCTCTAACGTTGTCTCATTAAACAAAACTCCTTTCTGATGTATCCTCTTGTGTATCCTCCTGCAAGAGAAGTGGTAAATCTATTCAGGATGTACAAACTTGAATGCTCACAGTCAGTACCTCTAATAAAATGACCCGAGTCAACTAATTACGAACTAAGAACTAATGATTGGAAACACAGGACGATTGTGATCTTTTTTTATTGACAGTTATGAGGTGATGCTCCAATGCTGGCAGGAGGATCCAAATGATCGACCATCCTTCAAGAAACTTGTGTCCATGCTTGAAACCATGGCAGACAGCAATGCTGATGAGGTAAGGCAAGAAGTTGTAGAAGACTGAAGGAGCAGTGAATGAAAGGTGGCTAGAAGACTGATAGGTTGTTACTCATTAGATAAAGCCTGAAGTATTCTTACCGATGTATTGCACTAGAAAACATCTACCCCCGATTGATGTCCACAAATTTAATAGATGTAATAGTTTGCATCAGGGATAGTGAATAATGTTTTGGTCAAACCAAGCATTGACATTGGAAAAAGTGGGAACTAATCCACAGTCATACTACTCAGGTGGGATTTGAACCCATGACCTCCGCATTCTAGACCACCGATTGTGGCCGATGCAAGATCTAAAATGTTTGACAGGATCCCAGGTTAAAGTTAATGCTTGTTTCAGACATCGGTGGGCGATTGTTTTGTTTCGTATCCTATGCTCCTAAGAAGACTCAGTGTGTTTTATGTGTTCCTTTTACAGACATACATGCGTCTGTTCCCGAGTGCAGAGAAGTACCTGTATGTGAACATACAGCTGGAGTTTGATGACAACTAGCCGGGTGTCGTGAAGTCGTAAAAGTCGCAATGTGTGACATGGTGGAACTCGAACCAACAATGACCATTTTCTTTCGGAAACTACCATGGCAACTGATAACAGAAAATGTGAGAGTTTTGTAGGGATGAGATTGTAGACAAATTTAAAAAGCTGAAGATATTGAGAATTTTTCCTCTTGGTGTGAGAATAAAACCCATTACCAATTTATTTACAGGTCGTCACATTTTAGATATTTACAAATGCTCTTCATTTTTTTTCAATAGATAGCATGTTGTGGCCGAGCTGTCAAGCGCACTGGACTCAAGCTCTGGTGTTTCTGATCAGCAGAGTCAGTGTGGGTTCGAGTCCCGGCCCACTTGTGTCCTTTTAAGCCAGACATTTAACCATTATTGCTTTGTCCTTGGGATTAAAGCCGTATGTCCCGTGTGTTGTTTAATGCACGTAAATGAACCCAGTTACACTTATCGCTAAGGGAAGAGGTTTGCCCCGGTGTTTCTGGCAGTGGCTGCTGAATGCTCCGCATCACCTTGTAAACCCCTTATAAATGGCTTTCAAAATTCAAAAACCTGTCTTAAAAATAACATAAGCGCCTTGAGCATGCGCCGCAGCACCTTGTAAACCATCACTAATTGAAAAAAACCTAAAAAACCTGCCTTAAAAATAATATAAAAAGCACCTTGAGTACCTAATTGTTGGTAGATACGTGCGCTATATAAGACTCCAGTATTTCTACCATTATGATACTTTAAAGGTTTGGTTATGAAAAGGGCAGCATCTGTCATCTCTGTGATGGCAAGTTTGCCTGTGTCAAGAAAATACGTAAATGTAAACTCTAGTTATCTGGAGAGAGGTCACGAAAAATCGGAAGGTAAGGGACATTGTAAAGTTAGAGATCTATACTGTGCTGACTGTTGAAATAAAACCTTACACGCCAATATATACCCTTTAAAAGAGTTCACGAATCAAACAACGTAAAATAAACATTTGAATATCAAAATTAGTTATCATGGTAATGGTGATTTAGGGAGTCTTTAAATGGTCTTTTCTTGAAGGGCAATATTTCAGAAGGAGCATACTTTTCTGGAGGATAGGTACTGGTATGAACTCAATCATCAGTCAGCTTTCTGATTGAAACTGAATGCCTTTTCACCGAATACCTTTTCACTCTACAACATTTCAATCGAGTGTTACTTGGTTTAGAGTGCTCGATTCAGGTCAAAACCAACCCTGCTCGGGAGGTGGGTTGAGGGTTTTTCAACCCGTGTAGAGAATTACACGTGTAGCAGAAAAGCTGATTTTGCATCTGGCAGTTTGAAACCAGAGCAGATTTGAACCCCTGTTGAAATTTTATAAAGTCAACAGAGATTGGAGCCTTGTAGCTTTCGGCACAAATCGGAGCTTGATAGTGTGACAAGATCTTATTTGATTTTTCATAATTACTAATTACCCGTATACTATCTTTGAACATAACCTTTAATTAAATTAAACAATCACATCAGTCTGCTTGAATTCCAATAATTACCAAGAAAGCTGTTAATTGTATACACAGACATTTTAAAATGCTTATACGTAAAAAGTGTGTTGCTAATTATGTTCTTGATTACTCTTTGTACAATTTTTGCAATGTTTAAAGTGCTTTATTCTTTGTATTGAGTGTTCACCTTTACAGATTTTTCAAATTTCATGACATTAATGAATTACATGTATCTAGTTTTTCTCCAGGGGGGCTGGGGGGCACATGCACATGCTCCCCTGCCTACCCTTGACTATGCCGCTGCCCTTCGGGTAGATTGGGGTCAAACCATAGAAATAGTGTGGAAAACCAGATGCAATTAGACTTCTAATAAAGCAGTTAATATACAACTTTTGAGGGTTTTTTTATGGACAGTTTTACAATGTAATCAGTGTAAGATAGTTGCTTGGAAAATTTCTATTTTCAATGGTTTGAGATATTTTTGTTCTTTCAAAATGGAATTAGTAGTGCGCCCTCTTGCTGTCAAAAATGGGGCCCTGGTGTTTGTTTAAAACCCTCGCAGCAGCGGGGAGACAAAAACTAATCAAATTTTTACCAATTATGGTCATAATTTTTTTTTAATGGGCCAATAAGGCCAAGATTCCATGTAATCCTCACCCCTGGTATACCCCACAAGCCTGTAGACTCCCATTGGCCAGACCCTAACCACTGCAGAGTAAGGAGTGTTGAAAGACAGCAGCCACCTTTCTCAGTGTAGTAATTGATTGACCTTGTGCTAAGGATCCTTGGCACAGGGCGGTATGCAATTTGTGAAAACACCTTGTGCGGCACGTGGATCTTAAATAACACAAGTCTAAGTCTTGACTGGCACTCCAATTCACCCCCACAGTGATTTATAATGGCTTTGGGCTTGCAGGGTGGGTTATTGACCTTAAAGACAGGGTGGACGAAATTTTATCCTCCTGGATCCAGCGAAGTTGTTGATTTTTGGAGCTGCTCGAAGAGTTAATTGACTAATACCAAAGATTATAGAGTGCCGTAGGTGCAAGATGGGGAACTGGGCCTTTATCTAGTGTTGGAAAGTGAAATTCGCATGGGCGCCATCCTGGCAAGTGATTGCCTATGTTTCCATTGATAGCAATTGTCATTGTCTACACTGGTCCCCACATTTCAGTGCTGCATCAATGGAGTTCACTTGCCGAAATGGCGTCCAGTGAGATTTCACATTTTCAGCCAGAGTTCCCCATCTTGTGCCTACGGCGCTCTATAATCTTTGCTAATACCACCAAGTTCCTTGATGTTTTTTTTTATTTTTTTACTCATTCTATTAATTGGATTAAATGCATGCTTTGACTTTCTTGATATTTACCTTATTGACAATTACCATCAGTTTCAATATGCTCCAACTTTAATCATGTAATGCATATATTGTACAATGTATGTTGCTAAATATAAAAGGTACAGGAGAGACAATAAAACTGTTGGCTGGTTTGAAGTAGCTAGGCTTTCTTTGTACATTGTACCCAAACAAGAGTGTATGATGATGGTATGCAGATGAAAAAGTACAACCTAAGTCTGTTTTGTATGACGTTTGCCCGGAACTCTTGACAGAGTTTCATTTTGGCTCTCCAAACCTTGAAGGGGCTGTGTTGCCATGATGAAATACCAGGCCTGTGGCTGTGCATGTGTGTAAAGATGAACCACCACCCAGATTACTGCACATGCGCCCGCTTGTGGTCAAATCACAAAGGGTGCTGTCTTTGTCAGACTGTGATGTGTCAACCGGCGTGCACGGACGCGTAGTAGCGGGGTTATTCCATTTACTGCTAGAGTCATGACAACACAGACCCTTTAATGTTAACATGAACTTATCCTTATCCAAGGCGGATGCACAACTATTTACAGAAATTGTTTTGCGCTGCGTAAGTAAGTTCGCTGGCAGGGGTAGTAGAGCGATGTCGGGCTGCGCTGCCGGGTCACAGGTCCCCCTGCCAGTCGCGATGTACTACATGAGTACCGTAATGAACGGTATCCGCGGAATGAGCTTGATTGTAGTGAAAAAAGCGAATGGGACTGTAACCTGCAGGTCTGAAGATATGGTTGCATGTCGTGGCCGAGGAGTTGAGTTCATCAGACTCAGTTCTGGTGGCCAAGTCAACAGGGTGTGGGTTCGAAACCCGGTTATGACACTTGTCTCCTTGAGCAAGACACTTGACTATAATTGCTTCTCTTCGACCAGGGGTAAATGGGTCCTGTGAGGGCAGAGATGGTTTATGTGAATGTGTAGCTTAGTGCACTGTACTTAGCAGCACAGGCTGTATACTCCCGGGGAGCTGAGATGGTTTAAAGGGGCTGTGTCACCATTAAAGCAGGCCAGTGACTGTGCATGGAAAGATGAACTCTCACCCAGATACTGCACATGCGCGCCCTTGTGGTCAAACTGTGATGAGGCTGCCGGGGCGCATGCGCGCGTGGTACCTGGGTATTCCATTTTCTGCTATAAATCATGACACAGCCCCTTTAAGGAATGAAATAATTGGCCCAGTGACTGGGGTAATGATGTTTGAAGGACAATGATCATTTCTTTGGAATTGTGCTATAAAAGAGCCGATTATTAGCACTTGTATTATCAAGAAATATTAAGTTGTCATGGCCTCAGAGGAAAAGGCCAAATAACATAAGACCGTTTTAATCAGGTATGGACTGAAAACCCAATCTACATGTTAGACTCTGAACCAGGGTTCACAGGGAGGTGATACCACCAAGCCAACCATGGGCCAATTTCACAAAGAGTTAAAGATTTATGAATTGCACTTGTATGATAACCAAGTTATTAATTTGCAAATGAGATATTAATTTGCAAATGAGATATCGATTGTAAAAAAAAATCCATCAATGAATAATGACAGAGTAGATCATTAAAAAAATGAGTTTTGATGTGGCGCACAAGAAATAAATTCCCCATGCACCCTGCTGATCAATTTCAGCCGGGTGCCTTTCGACACAGAGACAAAGTACAGGCGAAATGACATTGCAACATAGCTGACTTATGGGTACCAGCAGCGGGCAAGGCCCCAGCTCACATTTTCTTGTAGGGTGGTTGGCCAGAATGATCATTTCAAAAACATTTTGAAAGCCATCTACGAGGTCAAAACATTTATCAATTTGATTTGTTAAAAAACATAACATGCTATTTTAAATTTGGTTCGCTGGAATCAATTCCTTTTCAAGGTCAAATCGGCTTGAGCTGGGATCATACATCTTGAAACTGTGTTTCAATCTTAGTTGCTAAGCAAAGTGTGATGTCACAATACAAATCACTATGGCAATATTGACAACTCATCTTAAAATCAATCTTAGCTCTTGGTGAAATCGACCCCTGATCTTTTCTGCAATCCAAAGCTGTAAGTTTATTAAGTGAAAGTGTGATGCAGGAGTCTTAAATACTATTGAATTTTATAGTACAGGGGTTTTCTGAAAAGTTTGTATGGGTTCAACTGGGAAGCCTGCAATTGTCAGATATTTTACATACAAGAATTTTTTGTTTTGTTTACTTCTTGGAAGTTTCATAGTTAAAGGGCAGCCCCACCCAATCCCCTTCCCCAAGCAAACATTAAGAACCGTGTCAACATTATTTACAAGGACCTTATCTTTGAAGACAATCTGGCACAAGGGAACTTAAAGGTAGAACTCAGGATTGGAATTCATAAAAAAAGTTTTGAATTAGTATCAGTCTGAATGCTTAATGATTATGAAGTTCATATCATTACAAATCTTCCATGGAAATATTTGTCTGAAATACTGTCAAAGTCGAGAAAATAGCATTAGAAGAACCTGGTTTTAATTTCAGTTGTAACAACCAAAATTAAAGACGTGTTTACATGCTGAAAAGTGTGCACAGTTTTCACAATTCTCCCAACCCAGACAACGGATTGAGCCCAAATTTTCACAGCTGTTTTTTTTTTAATGTATACATTGAATCAAATAAAGTAAGAACACTGCACTATCAGCTTTACCAGTCCTGTATTTTACCTTCAACACTTCATCCACGTGAATATTTATGTTAATAATAATAATAATACGCAGTTTTTATATAGCGCTTTATCACACCCTATGGGCGTCTCAGAGTGCTCAGTATTTTTTTCCTGCAAGGTATGATGAGTTACGTTTTTGAAGTATAAGACCTGTTCCTTTACATAGCACCATGTAATGGTTCACAAGGTGCTGTGGCGCAATCTGCAGCCGATCAAACCAGGAACACCGGGGCGAACCCCTTCTCTTTGCGATAAGTGTCACTGGGTTCTTTTACGTGCATTACACAACACACGGGACCAACGGCTTTACCTCCCATCCGAAGGACGAAGCAATAATGGTGAAGTGTCTTGCTTAAGGACACAAGTGTCACGACCGGGACTCGAACCCACACTCTGCTGATCAGAGACACCAGAGCTTGAGTTCGGTGTTCTTATCCGCTCGGCCACGACACGTTACTGTCGTTGTGGTCATGAGGTTGGCCACAATCATACCTTTTGCCACACAAAGAAAAAACACAACGCTAAATGAATTATTTATTTCATATACATATTGTTGTTATTTAAATTTGTACTATTAATGAAATTATTTACATTGCAAAATACATGAAATAATATTTGGGTGGGCTATGAACATTTTTATAAAAAATTACAATTAAAATTAACCTGTACTCCAAAACACATCAAAGAGAAAGTTGATGTAGAGAAAGTTGATCACACTTATTACCAATGCAAGGATCTTTGTCAAATTAGATAAAGCTACTAAAAACAAAAGAATGTTGCTTAAAGGGACACGTTGCCTTCAGACTGGGTGCTTTTGGGTTAAACAAGTTGTTATGAAATTAATATGGTTGGAAAGATATTTTAAAATCAGAATATAATGATTATACAGATTTAACTCTTGAAATTGTGTGTTTTTTGTTTAATTTTGTGACAGAACACGGTCCGTCATTTTGCACAACCAAATTGTTGACTCCACAAAATGGCGGACCATATGTTTTTATGTAGAGTGTAGTTCCGCCGGTTATATTTCCAGTGCCAAATGTATGTTAATAATCACTGCTCACTAATTACAGCACACTGTAGGTATTTTATTACATAAACAACTCTTAAAAAAGTATAAGGAGCAATTCTAAACATCAAAATTTGAAGTAATCTGAAGGCAACGTGTCCCTTTAAAGATTAACCTGATTAAAATCACAATACTGTTCTTTTGTTACAGAAAGGTAAACGACTGCGAAATGATTACTTATAAATGAGTAAAACTCAATAAAAAGTGTTTCGAAACGAGAAAAAAAAACACACAAAAAAAAACATTTTGATCAGCTTCACACTCGACAATGAACGCCCAGTTTCACGAAAAGCCCCTAAGCACCTAGAAATCAAAACAGCACTGTGACGTCACACCACCGACTCGATCCAAACAAGGCAATGGAAAATGCATAGCGACGAAGATAAACAACCTCCACCCTGTCCGTGGTGTGACGTAATGGTTTACACTGGTTTACTGAGGCACTGGTACTTCAGTGTCGGTTTCACATTGCGCTTTTGTGGGTCTTTGCTGGGAACCATGCAAACAGTGGCAGATGGCGAAAAAACCAACAAACCCCCCCCCCAAAAAAAAAAAAAAAAAAAAAAAAAAAAAAAAACACTAGTTCAAAAACTGAAGGGGGTCGTGGGGCTACTTTTTGTGATAACATTTCAACAAAATTACAGGCAGGAAAACTTCAAACATGGATAAATTAGTTTGAGTGATTTCATTCAAGTTGATCTTTTAACAAGTTCACAGGAAACCAGTCACAAAACCAACTCTGATACACGTAATGACATTCTGCTGTCAATCTGTTTTAGCTAAGCAATTGTTTTCTACGGTAAGCATACTCCTATGCATAAGAACCTTACAAAAATTGGACCCTGATATATTAAAGATGGTGTTAAATGTAATCCACCACTTGCACACAATGTAAAACATCTGTAATGAACATAAAGTCTGCTGCCCTCTAGCATCCTCAAAAAAGTCTCACATTGAGGAGTGAAGGACAGTTGAATGAAAGTCTTGAACTGTTTTCAATCACTGTAAGCATTGGAATTTGTCAACGACTTTGGGCAACCCCCTTTTGTATGCAAATCAATAAGCACAAGAAAATGGAAACAATTTGGGAATGGTGAAGTAAGCACATGAAACTACAAAGCTTTGATGCACTCTATGATTTCAAATTAAAGACTGATAGTCTGTGTGTGCATATCCTGGGAATCACTTGGATAGCTAGTCAAAAGGGTAGTTCATAACATAGTCCGACTGTAGGAACTCTCTTTGCCTTTAACGGTCCTGTCCCTTTTTTCTTGAAATGTTAAGTGCATCAAAATCTGATCAGGGCTCAAAACTTACACTGGACTACAGGCCTGAGTCCATTGATTTCAGAGTCAGGGCCAGTGAACTCGAGACAGCACAAGTCCTGCGGTATTGTGTTTTTCAATTCAATATCTTCGTTTAAAACAGACAATGTTCAAATGTTGTGTTCGAGTCTGATAAATATCTTTCAACTCTGCTGGGTATCGAAGTTTGCTAACCCACACGACAAAAGAGAGATCGATCGTCGTTTGCGTTTGTGAAAATAAATATGTTGAAACTGTGTCCTCAATTTGATTCTGGTCTTTTCTCAATAATATAATAATAATAATAATACACAGTTTTTATAGCGCTTTATCAGACCCTATGGGCGTCTCAGAGCACTCAGTATTTTTTTCCTGCAAGGTATGATGAGTTAAGTGTCTTGCTTAAGGTAAGGATACAAGTGTCACGACCGGGACTTGAACCCACACTCTGCTGATCAGAGACACCAGAGCTTGAGTCCGGTGTTCTTATCCGCTCGGCCACGACACGCCACAATGTTGATTTTGGTTTTGTAACAAAAATTCTGGTCCAGTAAAATATTAAAATAACTTGAAGCCCTGCCGTCTTGCAGATTTCCCAAGAAATTTCAGCCCTGTGACCCAATTGACCAAACATTTTAGCCAGAACTGAGGTCTCCAAATGAGCTGTAAATTGGAAAAAATAAACAGGCTGTCCAAACCTAACTTTAAATACTGGTTTACTGTTTTATCGATTTTACTACATACAATGACATGAACTAAACCCAACTTCCCAAAATATTATCTTTTGATTCTGATGACGAAAAAAAAATGCATTTCAAATTAGTCGATCAAAGGTTGACCTTACCTTCCGAGATTATAATCAAATTGCAACATTAAAAATATACTAATAATTCATGGCTTAATATTCAAGGACTCGATATGAAAATTGGTTTCCACAAACGTGCTATACATTCTTTTTTAACTAGAACATGTACATAAATGTATGAAAAAGTAATAGAGTGAAAAAAACAGGAAGAAACAAAAAAAGAAGAAAAAAAAAGTTGATTGAGGCATGAGACGGGTGCATTTAGTTGCATCCCTATTCCTCAATGCAGCATTTTCCCTGAAGATTAATAATCAAATATGATCCGATTAAAACCGGCATGCAATTAATAAATAATCCGTTCTTATATTTTCAATTTCAATAATATTCAATTACTCAACGTCAATCACCAGTAACACGGTCTCTTCTCAGAATGCATTCAATGTAGGTAACAAAAGTTGATATCAAAATGTATCCTAAAAAGTAATGCATCCATTCAAATTCTTTTTTTTTTTTTTTTTTTTTTTTTTTTGGTTGTTTTTTTTTCTCAACAAATCTGTCCAATTGTTTGTTGTTCTTCTTTGGAGATAAAAAGGAAAACAAACAAACTCTGAATCTAAACAACAAGATTGCTGTACAGTTTCTTGACGAGAAGTCAGTTTCCTCAAATGGAGCAAATCGTTAAAAACTTGTTTCCACTACTACATGTAAGTTCATATCAATGTAGACGTTCTAAATACTGGCTTAGCCTCCCCCTCCTCCCCCCACCTCCCTGGATCCGCCAATGGTGTACATGTTTTTAAGTGATGCATACATGTGTACATGCTCACCATACATGTACATATACCTTTACATGCAAATTTACTTCCAAAATGGCAGACCCTGGACAGAGAGTACATGTAGCTGCATGTGACATTGGTACAAAGGGGTCAACATGGTATCACACGAGTTGCCAAAGAATGCTAAAGTTGTAACTGGGCGCTAGTTGTCAAGACTTTGCACCTGCCGATCCAATTCGAACACTACATCTACTGCACGATGTACGCTGGTCATGCCGGTGTTGTCAAGTTGTCCGACTGTTCCATTCCACTCAGTCCTTGATGAAAAGAGCTAGGCTATAAAGACATCAACAGTTTCTGCAACCTCCTCTGCTGTTTCTTTCAAGACACAGATTCTACACGAAACAAGACGACTGGTACAAGTTTCTTAATCCTGTTGGTAAGTGTTCACACTCGGACGCATCTGCTGCATGCTCAAAGTGATCGCTACTTCCGCTTGCAAAGCTGGCACACGTTTGTATGCAATTTTACCCCAAAAATCACACATTCCATCAGTCAAAGGTGTTTCTTCTGACACAAACTTATAATTTTGAGAAGACCTTGAGTCTCTGAAGAACATTTGTAAAAGCCAAGACCAATTATTAAACTTTTCTTACATAAATCCTCATACAAAAACTGGCTCTATGCAATTCCTATGGGCTCTTTGCAATCAGGTGGAGCTAGTTTGAGTGAAGAGGGCGTCGCTTACAATGGAGTGACGTCACACCAACAGGATTGGAAGAGATAAGTTTCAATAAATATTCAACGGTAACTTGTCCTTATTCTTTCATCCAAGTTCATCACAATTTGAAATTTTGCACATAGTTATCTAACAAGTCCCTGTGACTTCACTGCCACAAGAGTGACTTGTTCTTATCTGGCACTGAATTCAATCCATTGATTGCTCCTTATAACTGACGGACAGATCTGGACAGGCCATAGCTCTAAAATCTTTGTTTGTAATCTGGAGCACAGCCATCTGTCCTTCACAGTGTCGGAAACTTCCGCTTCAAAACACAGATGTTGTAAAAAGACTACAGACACATAATTTCAGAATCAGTGGTGTACTGTTTGCCTGGTGGTAGTTCTGTTCCTTCAGACCATCCTCTGGAAATCGTGCATGGCGGCTTCTTCCTCGTCTGTCTCTATCCTCAGCAATCTGAAATATGAAATATTACACAAATCTGAAACGAGCCCGCAAGGTTCATGATAGTCTTGATTCAAGACTGAGTTGTTTGTTTGTTCCCTCTCTGAGCCGCCCGTCACCGCACGAGGCCGAATAATTTGCTCCAAACACACCAATAGAGGGGGCTATACATAGCAGCGCCTGCATGTGTGTGTGCATATCCCATGTACGTGCCGACTCCGTGACGAGTGCCAGACAGACGATGGACAGATACCAATTATCGTAGAGTACGCTGCATAGCATGAGAGGAGATTGGGTACCGTACCTTATCGTACCGATCCAGCGGTACCGTAATATTCGACTGGCTCGCGGGAACAAAATAAAAGCACGGTCTGAAACCAGACTAGGTTCATGACTGAAGAGCCAAAGCTCAAAGTGTGTTAATTCAAAGTAAGATGATTTCAATGTTGTCAGTAAAGTACAAAGATTATATATCATCATTACAGAGCTGCCAACATTTGCATCTTGCAATCAGGGAGATTTTGCACAACAATCAGGGAGATATTTA
The DNA here is from genome assembly GCA_911728455.2 of Marthasterias glacialis. Lineage (NCBI taxonomy): Eukaryota > Metazoa > Echinodermata > Asteroidea > Forcipulatida > Asteriidae > Marthasterias > Marthasterias glacialis. Next base: position 5,141,092 of record OU452225.1, on the reverse strand, counting down.
GAATTACATTCAACATAACAAGGAAAAAGTTTCCATAATCGGGGAGATTTTCAAATTTGTTCATCAGAATATGGAAAGATTAGCTTACTTTCAGGGAACTTTCTGCAGAATCAGGGAGGGTTGGCAACTCTTTCATTACATCATTTTTTTTTTTATATTTCAGGATGAATTTGCTTACAAGTACCTCTGAGACCGCCTCCTTACAAAGCTTTTGTAGCGTTTGTAAGCCAGCACCGACATGGCAAAGGAGACAAACACGATGCTGAAGGCCAGCACAAGCCCCTGACCAACACTGCTGACATGGAGGCCGTTGTAGCGGGTCGGCTCCGTAGGAAGCATCTTGGATGTTGCTGGAAGTGTGCGATCAGCGACTGCTGCTGCTGCTGAGGAGGAGCAGTGCCTTTGCATTGAATCTGAAAGTGAATGTCAAGGAGTGATACTCCGTTACAAGAGAGACTTCAACTGCCCCCCCCCCCACAATTCGGGCAAAACAGTGGGGACAATTCTGGCAAAAACAGAAGAATAAATATTAGAAGTTGGTATTTGTGTTTTTATCTGTGTAGAATTTCGGGCAAATCAACCCCTCTGCCCACCCTTAACAAAAGAGTCCCCATACGCCTTTGGTCATTTGGAATTAGGATAATCCTTATTATAAATCTTTTATAAACTCTTAATAACTAACCTACATGTACATGTAAGTACAGTGTACACGTGTACAATCTGTCCAATATGGAACTAAATATTGGTTGCGTAATCATAAACCCATCTGTTATCTACATTATGTACATTTCTTGTCATGACTGTTTTGCAGTGTACATTATGACAAATTGGTGGATGACAAAGTGTTTCCTTTTTGATAACTTCCACACAGGTTTTGTGCAAAACTGAATCCATCATAACCATCCAAATCAGAGGGAGGATTTCTTTGTGTGTGTGTGTGTGGGGGGGGGGGGGGGGGGGGGGTTGGGAGGGGTTAACTTAAAATGATATATCTTCCAGTACGCGCTAATCCTCCAATCAGATTGCTCAACAGGAGTGTGATAATAAACCATTTCATACTCCCAGTAGTCTATATTGCACTCTGCACATTTTGAATATCATGCGTCATGCTTCGTACACCAACAGTGCAAAATGACGTTCTAAAATTTGCGCGATGCGCTTTTTGCTCTGAATGAAATAAAGCTCAAAGTTTTTTTATCTTCCAGCTGACTGGAAGATAAATTCATTATCACACTCGTTCATTCTCAAGGAATACGGGAAAATATAGCGTAATCATATCCCACTTGGCCTCGTGGGATATGGGACGCAGAAGTGCTATATTTTCCCGTATTCCACTCGCGCATGTGTGATATTATAGTACCTTCTGTGGTCTTATTAGCTTACCTTCTTGTGTCTTTCTGACAAGTCCTGCAGACTGAATGTTATTATTGCCGTCGTTGCACTCCATGACCAGATCCAGAATATCCCCTTCTAATAACAAGGAACCATTCATGGGCAGGTTGGCTTCCCGGAAAGTCGCCGTTCTATGCTGTGTCGTCATGGCATTTGACGTGTAAAACAAAACGCAGTTCACCTGCGGCAAATTGGGACGGAAGCTCCACCACTGTATAATGCTTTTGTAATCCCCAAGCGTTGCCTGGTGACAGATTAACATTTGTCCTGTTTGGTGCCAAGAGTAAAAAAAAAAAATGTATAGGTTAAAAATATTAAGTTAACATATTATGTGAGATCAGGGGCGAGAGTCAACGCTGATAAAATGGTCTGAAACTTGAATCTAGATTATTGACCTAATTCACCTGACATCACCATCACAATAATTATGGTTGCGCCATTTTGGAAGTCAACGTCCTCGTGTGTAAATGTCTAGTGCAATGGGAATTTTAGAAAACACGGCAATTACATGTGCATACATATTGACTCCCTAAACAATGCTAAATGGTGAGCGTGGCACAATCGCCACGTACTGTATGAGGAGCTTGAGGGGTAAATAAGAAGTATGTTGAAAGTGGAGTTTTAGATCTCAAACATGTCAAGGAGCTTTTGGGAACAATCTACTCATTGCTAGAGACTAGAGAAGTACAAATACATGATTTACTTTTATCTGAAGAAAATTACTGTATTTCATTATTTCCAGGCAGACTTTTCACAAATAAGTCTGAAATTTCTCATAGCTGGTAAAATGCATTTACTTCAAATCTTTTACATATCATAAAATTAAACACTAGTCCTATACACTGTAGGCCTATGTTCGTTTAGAACTTGAAACAAAAACGGCTAAATTAGTGAGTGTCACTGAAAGTGAAACTTACTTAACAAACCACAACTGTAAGAAAGCTTGACAGTAAAACATTTGTGTAATACATTTAATATTTCAAATTTCTTTAAATATGTAAATTTTACTGTAAAACCTGTAGTTATTTGGGTTTTTTCATCTACATACTGTGACTTTCAAGTTTTTTATTGTATTTTTTGCAATTCAGCTTTATGGCATGTATACATGTACAACAAGAGAGATCAATCAACCAACAATAAACAGAAATTTATTTATCTTTATTTTTTTATTGAATTTGTCGTTACACATCCAACAGCGCAAGCGCCAATAACAGGATGAACATGAAACAAGAAGAAATGTTCAGTTTGAGATGTGGGAGGAAAAACCCACATAACCGCAGGGAGGGACTGAAAACCCAATCCACATGCAAGGCTCCAGTCTGAGGTGGGATTCGGACCAGGGTAAACAGAGGTGAAAGGTAGGGCAAGAAAACAGAGAGGCAACCTGATCCCATAATAATAATAATATTAATAATGCACTGTATTACGTGCGCGTCCAGTGAGGTGTGAAGAGCCTCCCTTCATATAGAAGTTAATTTTTAATGACTCTCTGAGGTTTTTCATCAACATTGACTCACCATTAATTGGATAATAAGGTGGACTGCTTTGTGAGCACACTTCACTGATACTGGGCCCTGAAAGAAAACGAGTGAATAATAAAATTAATCTACTACATGTAGTTCATGTTGGAAAGTGACACAGTATAGTGTAGATCAGGTATTTTCAGCAAGACTTGTTGGTAAGCATCTGGGGGGGGGGGGGGGGAATTGGGGTGCTTACTTATTCGATCCTCATACATGTCATACGAGGACAAATTAATGCAGGCCTGATACATGAACATGTACTTCATGGAGGCAACAGAGGCAATTGCCTCCATGCCCCAGGTCATTGCCTTGGTGCCCTTGAAATGTTCTAGTACATAGTACATTACCTATTCATACCTGATACTTCACGGAGGCAACCTCTGCAATTACCTCCATGTAAACGAACACAGAACTGCATGTAAAGGAACCCAGAACACTTATCATGGAAGAGTAGGGGAATTACCCCGGTGTTTCTGGTTCACATCATTAAGCATCCTTGTTTACAGGTTTCCTCAGGCTTGAGAGCCATTGCCTTGGTCAGTTTGGTACCCCTTGATACATTTTCCATTCCAGTACATGCCTATACCAATGTATACCAAAAGCAGACCTGATACTTCACAGAGGCAACCTCTGAACAGGGGCAACTGCCTCCATGTCCCTGGGCCCAATTTAATGGCGCTGCTCACCACAGAATTCTGCTCACATAGTACACAACCCCGTGATGCTGTGGGTCATAAGTGCAGACTGGGTATTGATCACAAATGTGCCAACATGTAAATGTGCTAGTACTAGTAGCCATGTTGGGCGCAATCTTTGAAAATCGCGCAAATTTTAAAATTTGCGCACGAACCTGCGCAAATTTTAAAATTTGCGCACTGAGGCTGCGCAAATTTCAAAATTTGCGCACCATGGCTGCGCAAATTTTAAAATTTGCGCAGTGAGCCATTTTGAGAAACGAAAATTTAAGTCTGCCCTCATACAATTCCATAATTGCGCAACAAGTCGGTTTGACACGAACTGTACGTTCTAAATTTGAATTTGTCACTTTTGTACGATTTCACTCCTTTTCCTCCCCCTGATAAACTATGGAAGTACAGGAACGTTAAGCAGTTCTGGTTAAAGGGACAATAAAAATGTCCTACATGTATTATGAGTTGGTATCATAATAATGGTTGGAGCATAATTACGACTTAATAACTCATAAATATGAGTTAGCATCTCAAAATTCACATTATTATTAAATATGAGTTAGTCAAAGTAGTAAGTGACTTATTATAACCTATGACTTAAAGTAATTCATAATGAGATACTAACTGATAATCATGACTTAAACTATCTCATAACTATGACATATTAAGTCATATTATCACTTATGCGACACTAACTCATAATTATGACTTAATTTATTTTATTTCCCCCATCATGCTCCTTTAATGCTTCCGTAATAAACAGACAATTGAGTCTGAGCATAGAACAAGATGGTTTGAGAAACCAGTGCTTGTTCCCAAAATTCCTTGGATTTATAGACAGGGAACATTTTTACCCGCCATCAGGGCGCGCATGGCTTCGTTCCCTAGCTAGCCATCTGTATAATTTCAGTCTTCTCCTGGGATTGTTATTAAACTTGCTACAAAAGTTCACCCAGTTTTGCTTGAACCATGGAAAAAAAAATAAAAACAAAGAATTGGCTTAAAAGTACTGTGGTGTAACTAGGAAGGGGGACATTTACAATCTAATAAAGACAGTGCTGTATAACTTTACAGTCACTGGTGTTTGGAAGAAAGACATGTGATTTTGTTCATCTAGTTTTCCACTTAAATAATCTGGACGAAAGGTAGCATCACACCACTCAACGAAACTAATTTCATCAACAACAACCCCGCCATCGCCATCGCCATCAACCCCCACGGCCGCCATGTTGATTTGGCGCGTCCCGTCAAATATTGAAGTATTGACCGTGTAGTTCGGAACATCAACCCGCCAAGGAATTGTTCCACGCAATGCATTTGGTGGCGAGCAATTGATATTTACGTGCGCACGCGCAAATTTTAAAATTTGCGCAGGTTCGTGCGCAAATTTTAAAATTTGCGCGACTTTCAAAGATTGCGCCCAACAGCCATCAATCATGTCACTGCACAGATATTGTTGATTTGTCTAAAACAGAAATTGCAATAATACATGTACATGTACAAGTAAATGTTGACAGATAAACTTTCACTTTTCATTTCAAAACATTTTCAGATTTTATAGTTAGAATGCTACATGTATTTGTTACAGAATGTACAGTACATCACATACATGTACATACGTATCCTGGAGCGACCGGTTTTCGGTCACTTAACGGTAAAAATCGTTCGGAAACGGAAACTAAATGAAATTTTTTAAAACCATCTGACCCACCTTTTAACAAGACACTTTTAATTCATAATCTGTTGAAATCCCAGAAGTTGCAGTCATAAATTCTGAAATATCGTCCTAACTTTACAGCGGTGCTGTATTCGCCGTGCACACGTCGCGTTACCCGTTTCCGGTCGGTCCATTCAGGGGCAGTTTCTATCAACTTCACGCACTAGTATGGCGCGCAAAATACAAAAAAACAAAAAAAAAATTAATAACGATTGTCCAGACTGTCTCTGCGGCTAGTGAGATGATTATTGGTTAATAAAATAACAAAGTTCTTCTTTACATGATTTTTTTTGCTTTATTTTGTCCTTTTCTTTTTCTTCTTTATTTTACTTTAAAGTGGTATTAATGATTATTTTCAAATTAAATGTGATTGTTTTTGCTGAACTTATATAAAATTTGTATAATTATATACATCAATTATCCTTTTCTTTTCTGTAGTTTGTGGCTGTTCTGCTTCATCAACATAATAAATGAATACTTCTTGAAGTGCCCTCCCTCCCTAAGAGAAAAATCCAGATGACACAAGAGAAAAGCATGACACCTTTTCTTATCTTTTACTTCTTTATTTTTCTTTGAAGTGTTTAACATAAATTGTTTTAAAATCAAATGTAATGGTTTTTACTGAATTTATATATATATTTTTAAATTGATACAAATCCATTTATATTTATTTATCAAGTTATGTGACTTTTCTGCTTTGTCAACATAATAATAGTTCCTGCATTGCAATTTGTTCCTCTTCCTGACTCATTAGGGGAGCAGGTCCAGAGCTGGTAGCTTAGATGTTTTATTTTTTTAAGCTTTTCTGATTGATCAACAACAGCCTCGTATTCATCATCAAGACATTTTTGAGAATAAAATAGTCTGTAGCTGGCTTTTACTTTGCGTATCACAGTCTGTATAAAGAGAAGGAAATATAACATTGCCATTATAAAACCTATAAAACCAATCATAAAGTTCCTAAAATTAATTGTAATAAAGATGACATATTTTCTGGATCCTGACATAAATTCATGGTCATTAGCTACGTACAATGTCAGGCCCTACAAGTATTTTGTGCAATTATTTTACACATTTTGTGCACTGTCCGTGGCATAAATATGAACGTTTTTGATGTTTTTTTTGTTTTGAAACTGCATTATCTGTCAAAATTTGTTCAAAGAATGGGGAAGGGAGGGGAATTAAGTGAAAGTTGGGCCATACAACTTTGTTGTTCTTCATAAAAAAAATATTACTGAATAAAATAAAAGTGACTGTTCCATTTCCTCAACACATTTTTAATTTAAAACAAAAAATAATATTTATCAATCTGATTATCTTGAATTTCAGAGTGGCCAATAATTTGAGTAATTTGGGGAGAAATGAACTTTATATAGCCATTGCAGCTTTCATTAGGGCCCATTGCAATTAAGCAGAGAGTGCAGTATAAATACAAAAAGTCATATTCACTTGAAATACACTTAAGGTTTCTGCAATGTTGGCACTCCATACAATCCCACTTAGCAACATAATCACGTGATCTACCGTTCTACCTGGGGAAAATGGAACTTGACCGTACCGATGAAACTTTCATTTGGAATGTTTGACCGTGGATTATAATTTTTAGAGACATTTGATTGTGAGTAAAAAGTGTATTAGTGATCTATACTGAAAATTTAACATTTTATAAACTTTTGGGTGTAACTTACGACAGGAAACTTGAATCTCAATAATTTTTTGCGTGGGTGATCGTAAGGAACATCGGTCGTGAATGAAACTTCTAGTCGCTGTATATCTAGCGCCCTCTCGCGGTAAACAGGAATCAAAATGAGTGACCGGGTATAGGTGTCGACCGAAAACGGGTAATCGCATGATGGAAAAATATATTACTTTTTATCTCCAAAAATTTGAATCTGAGAAGCGTTATGGGCGTTAACGCTTCTCAGATTTTGAACGTTCGAATTGACTAACGCCCTCAAGTGTCTAAGATTAACTGCTTTGTAAATTGATTCCTAATTGGTCGTTTTCGCCGATCGATCTCTGAATGGGCAGTTCGCCCCTGGTTCGATCGCCCTTACACGGAATCGCCGTCTTGGAAAAATGACGGCGAGTCAACACCAATGCGAATTTACTTTCCAACAGTAGATAAAGGCCCAGTTCCCCATCTTGCGCCTACGGCGCTGTATAATCTTTGGTCACCACTGACTGCTGATCTCTATTGCACGAATGACGTAATTCATAAACATGTCACATTGCTGTGTGCCTGACGGATGAGTTGTCGTTTTATATGTTCCCAAAATATAACTCTCTGAGAAAGATGTGGATTAGGAATATACGCACAGATCCTGGATGAAGTTTCAAGGTAAGTCTCAGACATTCATTGTCAAAAATGTTTATTTAAAACCATACCATGGAGGTACGTTTCGTAACTAGAGTAGGCTGTAACTCGCTCTTATCTTATTACTAAATACTATTTTATTTACTAAGTATTACTAAACAGTGAGTAACGTTCAGACGTTAGTGCACGCATACCGTCGAAGAAGGAAGTGTACTCCATATATGTTAGTTGCGATAATCGTAACCCTCCATCCTCCCGACGGTCGGAGACCGGAGGGTTACGAGATAAGACTGATATTATCGACGTTATGGGCAGTTTTGACCAGTTTTTGCCAGACTCGTGATCAGATTCGTCCTTTTTTTTCCACTTTCCAAAATCATGACAGACATTCTAAACACATGGAGTTGATCTTTATTGTATGACAACGTCATCTGGAACCCTTAAAACAACATCATGAAAATATTTGGCAGAAAAAACGACAAAAACTTACCAAAAGACTGACCGAATATATCCATAATCCATAGCAGGGCCAACTAGTGATTTTGAACGTCGCACTTGCTTGGCAACAACCAATCAGCGTGACCCAACCAAACACGCATCTGGACGAGCCATGGCTGTCGTATGCGTATCGGCCATTCCAGCTTGCAAACTCACCGCCTGTGTGTGTACATAGCCTGCATCCTGCGCACTCGGTCCGGGGGGGATCGGTGCTTACACACACAGGCGGTGAGTTTGCAAGCTGGAATGGCCGATACGCATACGACAGCCATGGCTCGTCCAGTTGCGTGTTTGGTTGGGTCACGCTGATTGGTTGTTGCCAAGCAATAGCGACGTTCAAAATCACTAGTTGGCCCCGCTATGGATTATGGATATATTCGGTCAGTCTTTTGGTAAGTTTTTGTCGTTTTTTCTGCCAAATATTTTCATGATGTTGTTTTAAGGGTTCCAGATGACGTTGTCATACAATAAAGATCAACTCCATGTGTTTAGAATGTCTGTCATGATTTTGGAAAGTGGAAAAAAAAGGACGAATCTGATCACGAGTCTGGCAAAAACTGCCCATAACGTCGATAATATCAGTCTTATCTCGTAACCCTCCGGTCTCCGACCGTCGGGAGGATGGAGGGTTACGATTATCGCAATTACATATATGTCTGCTCTCTTCTGTGTTCTAAGTAAGGTCAGACTGCACGAACATGTGGCTCATGGAGTCGAGTGTACAATAAAAAGCCTGTAAAAATAAGTTATACTACTAATAGGACTCAACCATGGTCAACTAATTAGTCTGGTGGAATCCCTGAGGGTTTTCCTGATTTCACTGGACAATTTTGTAAATTTATGATGTTGAATTGCTTCTATCTTGAATTGAACCATGGGCATAGACGAAGGACGAACTAAACTGACGAACTCAAAACTGCTTATGTTATAGTCTTTATATAATGTCCTCAGAAGTTACATGAATGGAGGTCTTTAACTCTGAATATTCTAAGGTCTTTCAGGGATTTTCTTGGTGCTTTACTGATTTTCTTAATTTGTTTTTATTTTTGATGTTTGAATTTCAGATAACAAGATGCACACATGTTTGTTCGACTCACTTTAAAGAAAATGAGTTTAAAAACCACAATGACTGGGAAAAGGCTTCTTAAATGCTCCAAGCATTTTTCCTTGGACTGTGGAAACTCCTAAAAGGCGGCAACTTAGAAGAAACAGAGAGTAAGTATTTTATTTATATCAACTGAACACAATTAACTCTTTCTAGGGATGTGTTGACTTACAACTTAGTTATGCAAAGCATCTGTTCATTCGAAATCTTCATTGTGCTGAAAGCACTAGCTAAATTGTATGTTTGGCATTGTACAACTTTTTAAGGCCTCTCCCCCACCCCACCCCACCCCTTAAAAAAGGGTCAGTGGGTGGTTGCTACTAAACCTGGGAAAATGAAGATATAACATGAAGTCCTTCCTGATCCATTTTTTTTTAAAGCTTTGCTATCATTACTCTACAATGCAAAGCTTCAAATCCTATAAATGTACGGGTAAGTTTCATTATTAAAATTGTCAAAATTATGTGTCATATTGACAAATTTCTTTACAATTAACAGGTGTCCAGCAACAGCTGTGAAACATGGAGAGTGACTGTGGTGTGGAGAAGCATTACCAAGTTACCGGACCATGATTATCTGGATCACATCCCCTGTAGAAGACAAACTTTTAGGCCACGCAGGAACGAATTGAACAACTGGAAAGCAACTTGATAAACAATGCCGTCCAGAAAGACATATTTCGGAAAGGTATTCCAAAGATCCTGCATAGATTTACACGGCATTTCCAACATACACACTGTTGATGGAATTTTTTAATTTTGTTTTTCCTCATGCATCAACGATGACCCGATGGAGCCAAGTGGTGTGTTCAAAAAGAGGAGAAAGTTCATCAATGCGTGCTGGCTTTCAGTCTGAACTGCCACTTATTGACCAGTTTTTTTCTTTTCCTGAATAAGGTCAAATAAGGTTCATTCGATGAGGACTTAGGAGATAAATTTGGCATATCTAGTTCAACAGTCAGCAGATTTAGTATTACTTGGGCTAACTTTCTGTATGCTGTGCTTGGGAGTATTCCTTTGTGGCCAACAAGAGAGATGGTCGACCGACATATTCCAGATGCCTTCAAACAGTTTTCAAAATCTTGTGTTATTTTAGACTGTACTGAACTATTTGTGCCAGCACCGTCAAGTTTGAATTTAAATTCAGAATTTTTTTCGCATTACAAACGTCATGAAACATTTAAATGCCTTATTGGAATATCACCAGGAGCAGGAGGCCTTGTTACATTTGTAAGTAACCTCTATGCTGGTGGAATTTCAGACAAAGAGATCACCAAGCAGTCATGTATATTGAATTTACTTGAATCTGGAGAAGAGGTAATTGTAGATCAGGGATTTGTAACGGAGTACCTGCTTTTTCCTGTTGAATGTAGCTTGGTTATTCCACCATTCCTTACTGCTGAAAGTGGTCAATTTTCCAAAGAAGAAACTGAATAGACGCAGACCATTGCAAGACTCTATGTGCATGTAGAGTGAGCTTTTCGTAAAGAAATTTCATCTGTTTGATGGCCTCGTACCAATTTCCCTTGCTGGTACAGTTAATCAAATATGGACAGTCTGTTGTAATGTAACAAATTTTCAAGGGCCATTATTCTAAGTCAGTGTAGAAGTCTAACAGTCAAGTGTATAATTTTATATTTATGCATGAACCATTGAACATCATTTTATGAAGTAATCCGGTAAAAAAGGCCGTTTGCATCATTATTGGAGACAGCCTAGAATCAGTTGCCTGTAAATTGCATCATGTGACATGACTCTTACGAGTGACAGCAGGCATAGATTGAAGGAACCATACCTCTGTATCTTCTCCAAGAAATGGATTTCTGTGGCATTTCCCCTACATATTTAAAACAGGTGCTGGTCAGCACAAGCTTTGACCTAAAATGTGCATGTATTATAAAATAAACTAATTATGCCATTGCACCCCAAAATACTAAAAAAAGGACTTAGTTTCTGCAGTAGCACCATGTAAATTATCGAGCCCTGTGGACATTTTAGATTCCTTAATTGTTTCTTGAAGGATCTGCGACACACTCAAAAGCAATTATCGATGTGGTTCTTCATTGTTTTATGTCAATAAACAGTGTGTTTAAAAAAAAATAAAAAATCCCGTATATTGATTTTGTTTTGTTTTCTTTTATAAATAATGGTTTTCAGGAACGCAAACAAAACTCACATGCATTACACAATATACTTTGTGGCTACTTTTGTGAAAGAAACAACACTCTCCTTGGACTTACAATGTATGTGGCTCAGATTATTGTCCTCTGAAATGCCCATGAATAGCTCCAGAATGAATTACTCAATGATAACGGGAACCACAATGTGTAGAGGGGGAAAAAAAGAAAAGTTTGACTAAAGGACAAGAACTATTTTATGTTTCAGTCTTTTTTAACCATCAATTCGGTATAAAATCAGGAGATGCATCTTCAAGTAATTACAACTTGTTATCACACAAAGCAGGCAGCAAGTACTGGAAACAAAACGCGCCAGTTATGAATAGTCTATCATCAATGAATGTTCCTTCTACATGAAAGTCATTTGTTTTCCACACAAAGAAATCACACCGTTTTGATCCAGTTAAACCCATCATCTGTCCCATAACCTGGACATAGTAGTTAGTTATTTATAGTAGTTATTATGGGCATTTATTTCGAGGTGTTTCTCTGGGGTCGTAGGCCCTTTTCAAAACCACGGCTTCGGCTCCGGATTCGGCTCAGGCTAGCTTGGCCCCGCGGTTGTTATGACAATTGCGCGTGCTTTGCGAACGCGCTCAGGGCCAGCTTCAGACGAGAGGACGGACCCTGAAGCCGAATCCAAAGCCAAAGCCGTGGATTCGAAAAGGGCCATAAATCCTTCCGTCTGGGGAACATGCCAGATGTACGCATGATGGGTTGATTACTATTTTCCTTTGTGCCGGTAACTACTCCGGTCGAAGGGCTACGTCTCGTAGCCATAGATTATTCATTGGGGGGGGGGGGTCAAGTTTGTTTTCTATGGC